>BOPP01000037.1:5609564-5626971 GCA_017312745.1 Gryllus bimaculatus
ATCACAGAGATTTATTCGAAATTAAAATGTATTTTAATACAGTTTTTTCTTACGGCGTCGTGACCATTATATTTTTGACTTGGAGGCATTAAACGTGCACTTAATGTTAGAAAATAGCTCTTCTTCCTAGTTTCAGATTAAACTACAGAAAAGACAACAGTTTCTAACGTGATTCACGAACGGAATTTGCTTTCACCTAGCGATTTTTCGTCAACCGATCTTACCACCTCCGTGACTTCTTTAATTCTACGGCAGGAGTCCGCATCAAGACTACAAGGCCGCGGAAAGGGAGCGCACAAACGAAAGCAACGGGAACCCCACAGAGCGAGGGTCCATTACTGTCACTTAATTCCGGGCGGCCCCGAAGTGCGGCGGGGCCACACCCGATCGGATCCAACCCGGTGCGTGTTGGCAGCCCTGCTCTTCCGCCGAGGGTGCGCCGCGGGGAGGGGAGCAAAGTGGACCCAGCAGAAGCGGCAGGAAGGAACGTTCCAAAACAATTTAACAACAAACTCCAGCACTCGCAGGTCGTTAACTCCCCGAACGTTGGCTATCAACGCGTGCTTATTGTTTGGGGTGGATTGAGTGTAAAGGCTGTCTAGGGACAGAATGCGCTGTGGCATTGTGATTTTAGACGGGTTTTGGAAAAATGTAATGGTGATTACTAGAAAGTATTCGTCGATTTCCAGCTGAAAATTCTGGCAAGCTTTTGTTAATAAATTTTTTAAAAAAAGTATCATTAACAAACTTGGCTGTTCCAAGAATTTAAATAAAGGATATGCTGTATTTATATTTAGATCAGAGATCGCCAAACGCGTCGATCGGCAAGCTACCCTATGTATGAGCTCGCAGGTGAAATTTTTGTGGTAGTCAGTTGTGTCACCCTCAGTTCTAACTGAGAGTTTTCACTTGAACACAGGGTTGCGTTAACGTTATTTTCTTTATTCCATTTGATAGCTAACAGGAGGATTTAAAAACTTTCGCGGTTGCTCAGAAGCTTCTAAATTGGCGAGACCACCTAATTTAATAAAAGTGTGTAATTTTCGTATTTTAGTTACGCATAATTATGTATACAATAATAATTCATTTCTTGTGAGGGAAGTATATTTTTTACAATTTCACTTTTATAATTTATACAAATCGACTCTAAGAATATTTTTTTTTAAATATCCGTTTGTGTAATTTGGCCTACACGCGCTATAGAATCAAACAAAGTTTGCAAGAACAGAATTGGGAAGACTTTAAATTACAGGTTTCGTACGATATGGCGCGACTGCGAAGTAATTGCGATAGATTAGTTGTACGTCACGTTACTACAGAGCATTTCAACTACAAAGCATTTGATAGATAAGATAAGAAATGAATATTTATTGAGAAAAGGGGTAAAAAAGGAATTGGTTCCAGATTCTGCATCACGTAATGATGCCTGCAGAAATAGTTTAGATTACCGAACGGTTTGCAACAAACAAAGAAGCTGTAACAAATAGAGTTGAAACGTACTGAAATGGAACGTAGTGAAGAAAAGTCTTCTATTATCGAAAAAATACAATAATCACCTTATGCATATTTGCCAATTTAGAGAAAGACTGCAAACTTATTATTTCATGTTTAAGCTATGTACAGACACTGAATTCATAAAAATTTTACGTAAGTTTACAACAAGGAGGTGATTTCCATTACTGTACATTGATCATAGTTTTATTATTTATCTTAATAATTTTACATGGAAATAAGGATAATAGAATATAAAATTATCACCTGCGGGTTATCTCCTCTACGTACGAGCCATGTAATCAGCCAGACATTTTGAAATCTTTGTTAAAGCAAAAACTTTAACTGCAAAAATTTTGCAACTTTCCAACTCATTAGTATTCACAAGAAACATATTTCCAGAAGTTTCTCAACGTAAAGTATAATACAGGTTCCTGAGAATTTTTGCGATATTAATTTCTAATAGTTACATGACAATGTAGAAATATTTAATGACTTTTGTTTATTATTCGAAGTCGCAGCTAGTTTGAGTAAATTGTGCAACATATGAATAATGTAGCAGCAGGTGTTTGAAACCTAAACTGAATTAAATACAGACCAAATATCGAGTTAAATGAATATTCTTATTCCAGGAAGAGAAATTTAATCACTGTAAAAGACAAACGTCAATGAGTGCTGCTGGGGAATATTAACTTTACGTGCAAATGTAAAATATTTCTGCAATATACTGTGACGCTAGTGAAATAAGAATAAATTTCAATAACAAAATAAAAAATAATATATTCAAAGATTATGTTACAAGTTACATGAATTGCTAATATTAAAACACTCCGGCAACCTTTTCCTTTCGGACACGCTTTACCGGGCAGAAAATACAGCAGCGTGCTGCGCCGGCCGTCGAACCTCTGTCCCGTGACAATTACCGTCCATGGCCTGACGCAAAAGTTTATCCGTCGTGGCGACGTGTGCCTACAGGCCCGTAGATTGTCTGGCCCTTACTCTCCGGAATCTCGCCTGCACTCTACACCCTCCTTTGACATACACGTACAAGCTAACCCGATGCAGAACTGAATGAGAACGCCGGGCGCAGATGGCGCCGCGTTAAATAGTTGAGGCTGACACCCAGCCATCTGGTTCCATAGATTAGGCCGCCGGTGGCGCGAGAACTCGCTTGGCAGCCTTGTTTACGCTCCACACTGGTTCTCAGGGTTGGCTCGCCTGCTTCCGGTTTGAGCAACCTAGCTAGCCTCCTCGAGTTTACAGCCAACGGAATTTTTGTGGCTCTGCGCTCTAATGAAGTCAACCGCCAGAGCGCAAACTCCGGTTATGTTCAGGCTTAACCCTTCTCCCCCGCAGCGTACTTCAACCAACCTAACGGGTTCTGGGCTCGTGTTAACGACGCCACAAATACCGTGTAATGGAAAACATGTAAAAGAATGATAACGGGTTCCATAAAACATCTTACATACCCTAGACTCTGTTATAACATCAGTTTAGCATATGTATGTGCTTTTTGTGTGGTACAACAAGAAACTGACAGCGTTTCAAAATTCGTCTTTTTGAGTACGAACTCTGCTATAAAAATTCTATTTTTTCTAGCAAACAATTTATAAAACAGATTTCCAGGAAAAAGGTGATCGAAAGATTCAAAAAATCTAAATGATCAAGACGATAAAAATATATATTACAAAGGGAAGAATTCGTAATTTAAAGATTAACTATGACCCGGATCATAGTAATTTTATTGCGACGTTTTCAGTTTGTTTAGGAATTATTTTTAGGAAAAATATTATTATTAAACTATTATCATTAAAGAATAAACATTGAAATATTAAAAATAAAAATGTTGTTGTTTTCATAGACCTTGAGAATTGGGAAAGGAACATTTTTATTTTTAACAATATGCCCAATTCTATGAATAAATATGTTACAAATAGGGTGATCAACCGATTGTCAAGGGTATTTTGAATGTCCTCCCGATCATTGGTTTTAGGGTTCAAATAGTTCAACGTACAAATTTTGGTTAAACAATTTTAGTTCTGTTAAGAATGAAATGATTTGTAGGAATTGATTAAGTAATACCGTCATATGCTCATCTTATTTTCACCAACAGCTCTATTACTATATTCTTCTCGTTATACACATATTTCTAATTAGAAAGTAATACATTTTATATTCAATTTGAGTAAATTCAAAGTAAGAATTACATATCAGGCTTGTAGAAATAATTTCTGTTCCCCCCCAAGTAATCTTATATTCGAATTCGGAGGCCTTAGGGGTTTTTATTATATTACCCCTGCCTCCACCCAAAAATTTCACATTTTGACTAAATTGAATATTTATCTTTTAAAAATAACCTATTAAAGGCCATCTTGGATTCTCGAGTGTCAAACCTTCAGCACGGGGTGGTTACCTCAAAAAGAAGAGCCGCGGGTTCAAATCGTAATAATGCTTCTAAGGTCGTTAGTCCCGTAACGTGAACATGGGATGTTTTCCCTCATGTTGGCACAACTCACTACGTTTTACTTCCAACCTCAATATTCGTTCTGAAATCTGTAAGTGTGACGTAAGAAGCATGGTGGTAGTACATGAATGTGTTCACTGAGAAAACCCATTGCGGAGCGTCATCTCTCAACCGGTACTAAATGGGCCCGGAACCGCTAGACTACGCCTCAGGCGTCCGGTCCCAGCCCGCTAGTCGCCTATTTACCAAATACAAGATCAGGCTGCGTGCGAGACGCTTGTGAACACGCGTTTATAATAGTGCACGGATTACTCCAAGTGAACAAGAGGGAACATGAATAGGTATCACTTCAGCAGTGGTCCTTGGATTCGCCCACTTAAGCAGTCGCTCCTGCCAGAAACATGACAGTTCAGAGATAATGTAGACGTAAATACAAGAAACGCGGAAGTCGTATGAAATACCTGCAGCATAATTTCCATAATGAATTCTATATTTCCGTTAATGTTGATGCATATCTCAAGTATTGAAAACATAATCAGTTCCAGCGTCGCACTTACTTGTGTAATCAATCTGCTATGAACAACAAATATTATTAAACATTTGACATGTAGGTTTCAGGTTTAGTAATATTTATTTCGGGAAGATGTAATCCGACTTATGACTAATTTGTGGAAATTCATAGCTAGATTTTTCTAGCAGAGTACATAAATCGCCATTATTCTGACGTCATCCGAACATTCAGTGCAAAAATAGGAGTCGAAATATCAGTCAATTTCTTTGGTTATCTTCTCGTTGAGAAACAAAAATATATTTTTTAGAGTAGAAACTATAAAAATGACTTAAAGCTAATGTTAGGCGGGAGAATACAGGCTATTTTCTAGTTGTATGTTCATGTCCGTCAATCATGTTGAATTTATAATGGAAGAGTGGTTTGCTTTTCTAGACAACATACCTTACAACATTTAAATTTAATTTCACGACAACTCCATCATCTCCCAACCTTTAAAATTGATGAAGGCTGAAAATAACAAAACTTTATAGGAAGAATAAGAAAAGAAAGTACACATAAAGATTTTGCAGAAGAGAGAAAAATATATAAAGAAGGAGAAAGACAAATTGAGAAGGATGATTTTTTGTTAATATTCTGACCGCGTCAAGTATAAGATCGTTAGAACCCGTAAATGTAGTCATGTCCCCCGGGAGATGGCGATGATACCCGCTCAGTTGGAGAAGAATTTGGACCTACTTACATCAGCCAGCAAACGTGTTTCCTTTAGAATCCCCATCAGCGGAGTACCGCCCAACCGGAAAACTCGATTCTCGACCGGGGATCTTCCCGGCAACAGTAGAGATTGTAATGTGGATGAAAGGGATGAGAGGAAGAAGCAAAATCGGGAAGTGTTCCGAGGGCCCGTTTTTGGGGTACTGCTCCGCCATTCCCTGGTATTAATAGGAAAAACCGCGGAAACCTAGATCAAAGCAACCGGTTCGCTCGACATCTCAATCAGAGGCATGAGTTGATGCGTGAATCAGTTGAAGCCCCCTGGGGACTTTCAGGCTCTCCCATGAGAAAAAGAATGAATGAGCAAAAAATGGACAGAGAATGAATAGGATCGAAAGATAAGACGAGGAGGCAGAGAAAACGAATCAAATGAGGATAAGAAAAATATGAAAGGTAAAAAGAGAAGAAGAGTAAATAATAAAAAAGGATGATAAGTCAGCAACGACTGTTGCAGTTAAAACGTTTCTCAGAAATAATGAATACTACTGTAATGAAATGGTAGACAAACACCGGAGAGAGAGAGAGAGAGATGAGAGAGAGAGAGAGAAGAGACTGACAGATACATGACAGACAGGATAGAAAGCAGATAGACAGGGTAGAAAACCGATAGATCATGGTAGACAACAGATAGACATGGTAGAAATAGACAGACAGAAAAGGGACGAAACAGATTTAGACAGAAAGAAGAAAAAGATAGGAAGAAAGGGGAGAAAACAGGAGAATAGAAGGAGAAAATATATAGAATAAAAAGCTTTACCAACAAAGCACATTAATTAACACGCTCTGGATTAAAAGACAACAGCAACTACAAAGAGGGAAGGAAGCCTTTATTACAGTGTCGCAATGGGAGTCGAGTCGAGTCGGTCGAGTCATCAAGTCAGAAGGGCGTGTGGACGCCGGGACCGCGCCCGCCGCGGCAGGCGCAGGTCCTCCGCCGCACGAAGCTCTGCAGCGCGCGGTGCAGGCGCGAGTGCATCCGTTGCACCTCGCGCAGCAGCCGCGGCACGCCCCGCACGCGCCGGCCGCGCCGCGCAACTCGCTCGCGCATCCTACAACCACCCGCCCCCACACACGAACAGCTCTCATCTCGAACGCCGCATTGCGGCATTTACTGGGTGAGTCTGAGTCTGTCGAGATGTGAAATTGTTTTGTAGTAAGTCAATCGGATGAGCGCTGTTTACTCGTTGATTTAGGGGTTTCCGGGAGGCACGTCAACTTGCTAGTCATCAGTCATGTGAGTGTAGCTAAGAGGTAAGGGGTTCTTGCTCCGATGTATGGGGATCCGCGCCGACACACGTCGCTTCTGTTTCCGCTCACTAGGTATGCTCCCACCAGTTGGGCCAATGCTCTATGCTCCGGCATGTATGATACAGTCACAGCAGTGTTAGTGGTCCAATTCGACTAGATATGTTAGCCGTGAATCTTTAGGTTTCGAACCCAGGACTTCATCAGATGTGTGGCATCAATTGTGGCTTGAACTGAACAAAACCGGAGTGATGATGACACGCCGAGATACTTTTCAGACCACATCTAGATTATTTGGTAATCCTAAATTTTTTACAGTATTTCCTTCGTATTCATAACCGAATTCGAATAAATTGAATTTCATCATTTCATGCATTCATAAAATTGTTTAACTAGAACTTATAAATCAAAACATTTGGTGGTTAATGTTTAATGCGCCGAGAAGAGAGTGCTCAACATCAGCAACCTGACAAAGATATTTTGTATATTACGTTATTTTATTCATAATAAATATTAATGCAGATATAAATATGAACATTAGTTAGCACGATAATGTAAAACTTGCTTCGGGAAACTCCGATTTCACAGGTAATTGTGAAAATATTCCTGTCAAGACCAAATATGTTTGCAAAGTTTCCACATTTTGCACCAGAAAATTGTATACATTTGATTACAGTCGCCTTACTCGGAAAACCAAGTTGTTCTTCAAGGAAACCTGATGTTTTCCTGAACTCCCATCAGTGAATAAAGCAATATGACCCAGCATTGCAGACTCAGACAAACATGGTGCGGCCCGACTCCAAACCTCACCCGACTCCAGAACCCACCGAACTCGCTCAGAACCACCGACTCCCAGAACCCACCCCGACTCCAGAACCACCACTCCCAGAACCCACCCGACTCCAGAACACCCGACTCCGAACCCACCGATCCCAGAACCCACCCTGACTCCAGAACCACCCGACTCCCAGACCCACCCGACTCCCAGAACCACAGCCGCTCCAGAACCACCGCGACTCCCAGAACCCACCCACTCTCAGAACCCACCCGACTCCAGAAGCCACTCCGACTCCAGAACCCACGACTCCAGACCACCCGGACTCCCAGAACCCACCGACTCCAGAACCCACGACTCCCAGAACCCACCGACCCAGAACTCACCCACTCCCAGAACCCACCCGACTCTCAAACCCATTCCCTAACTAACTCGATATACGTTGTTCTGCCCTAAACCCTGCGAATTCCGATAACCATGGTCTTCCTCATTCCCTCCACCTGGTACGATCTGCTGGTTCGAGTTCTTCTTTGGAGTCAGCTGGCAGCGCGCGTCCAGCTGGCGATGGCCCCGTTCTCGAGCGGGCGGTAGAGCGCCGCCGCTTCCACGAGCGGCCTGGCGAGCGCGCGAGCGCCACGCGCGACCGCGTGCGCGCCTTGCAACGGCTTCGTGCGCGCCGACACCAGTCGCAGCCGTCCAGGTACAGGGCGCATCATGGAATCCTCTGCGCGCGCGGGCCTCGTCTCAGTCTTCGGCCTTTCGCTCGGGGCGGGTCGGGTTCGTCCGCGGGGGGATGGAGCCTGTCCGCTGGCGGGACGCCGCAGTCGCGGCTCGCCTCTCTGAGGCATTTCAAGGCGGAATGTCGAGAGACCAGTCCGAGCTTAGAGTGCTACGGACTGGGCGTTGTTTCGTTGGGAAGCGGGAGACTTCCTGCTCACTGGCAGGTTGACACCGAAAATCTCACGCTTTAGCGCGTTGGTAACTTTCAGGTCTAACACTACGCTAAACGGAACTAATTGACCATATTAAAAAGAACTTTAGGCAGTTGAGTCGTTTTCATTTTCGTTGTTTCTTACGTTCGTAACTTAGGCACGACGCCAGGCGTGTACAAAGGACGGGAAAATATCGCGGCTAAGAATTGGAGTAGCCGAAATGAGAATGGAGTTCCTCCCCAATAGAGTTTGCTGTAGAGATACTACAGAGAGTTTTCCTGTGCAGCTCAAAATGTACACTTTGTAGTGGGTCAAATTTTGTGGCTGTTTCTTTTACTATTTAGTAGCTCACATATTAAGTTGGACTGATTGACATTTGAGAATCGTGTATTATTATTTCACATGCAATCAACTCTACTAACATGGTACTGCCGGCTTTATCTTCCCTCCGAAGGAAAGGCGTACGAAGGATTTTGTCGCCTAAAAAATCAACGGCTTCGATGCCAACTTGGGTATAGACAGCATAATACGGCTAAACCGTTACACCATCGGGCCAACCGCATGTATGTTACGAGAGGAGAGAAAAAGTGAAGAAAGAACACGCGCGGTTTTCGAGTTTCCTCTTTATGGGATTGCTTCGGATATTCCGGCTAGTATTCGCTGAGAGAAATCACCTCACAAACGATCAAAGCAGCGACGGAATTGAAAAATCCCCCACTGTCGAAACGCCATCGTCCAGTAACTCTCCCGGCCAAGTAGGTGTTTGCCCTGAGCTATTCGTTTATCCGGGGACTGGTTCAGCGGCCAAAGCGTGGTCACCTTGACTCGGATCCTCATCGCTGTCGTGCCCGCGCGCTGCGTCGTTCGGGGCCGGGCGGCGGCGTCGCGCCAGCTGCAACCATGGGCGCGCGCAAGCGACCCGGTGGCGCGCTCCACAGCCTGCTGCGTGGCGCTGCCCCCACACCGCACAGCACGCGCGCCCATCGATGCGCACGCCAGCACGGACCCCGCGGCCCTGCGCACGTGGCCGCGCCTGCCTCCGAACGCCTTTCACCCATGTAGGCGGCCGCGCGGATCGCCGTATACCCTAACGCCCGTGACGGTCTCGTAAGGGGCAGTATGCGTACGGCCGGGCCACACACAAAAACAAGGGAGTGTATAACCTTCGGAATTTGGACAAAAAATAAAGGCTATCAGAACATTCCATCCCATGTAGGGGGCGCGCGGATCGGGTCGTGTACCCTAAGCGCCGTTGACGTCTCGTAAGGGGACAGTAATGCGTACGAGCGGGCCACACAACAAAACAAGGGATGTGTATAACTTCCGGAATTTGGAACAAAAATAAAATAGTCAGAACTTCATATCGTTTAGGTGGCCGCGCAGATCGCCATGTACCCTAAAACGGCAGCGGCAGCGTCCTTGATTAGGGGACAGTAGGGTACTCCGCGCACACACAAGTGCACGAATTTATATTGCTTCGGTAATAAGTAAATAGAGTCAAAACCTTTTCACCTCATTAGGCGGGCGGGCTGATCGCTGTGTACTAATCGCAGCGGCACGTTTCGTTAAGTTTGGGGCAATAGGCGTATACCGGAAAGTTGAACGATGTTAAAACTTCCGGAATTTGAAGAAATAAACCTACAAACCTTTCATATATTTCACACCGCGTGGATCGTCGTGTACGCCTGCGCGCACGGCGCATCAAGTTGTGGAGGGGGTAAGGAAGCGAATATCGCCCATCCATAACAAGTGGAACGCATTTTTGTTGGCCTCCGAATTTACAAGGAAAAAAATAAACTCGGGTTCAAAACCTTTCACCCACTTTAGGCTTTGCGGATCGCCGTTACCCTAAGAGCCCCACGCTCACGTTGGGTAGAGAAAAGCGCAATACTGACACCCCAGAGAAAATATTTTTTTGCTTCCACGTTTGGAACTCAAAGTAAACAGAGTGTAACCTCCCACTGTCTTTGAGCGGTCGCGAAATCGCGTCACCATAAAGTACCCCACAGTAAATGTGGGGGACGGAAAGTGCACCATCGGCCATATCCAGAAAAACGTGGAAAAAATGATGTTGCTGCAGCATTTGGAACTAAAAATAAATAGAGTGGTAGCCTTCCATCTCATGTAGGTGCTGCGGGGTCATCGTGTCTCGGAACGTCACGACGTCGGATATACTCGGACAACGAGTATCGGAACCTCGCGTTAGGTGTGGATTGGCATACTTCCACACAACCTAGTGAGGCAAGTGAAAAAATTATTTTCCATCTTCCAACACAAGTGACTAAAAGAATCAAAAATGTTCATATATATCCGGAAGCTTAGAATATTGTGTGTCCGTGCGCTGCTTGGGCATCTGAAAACAGTTGGCAGTTACTGCGTGTCGGAGATCAGAAGAAAGTCAAAGTCTCTTGTCGCCTCTGTTTGACATGTAAAAACTCTTTGTAAAGCAAAACGAACATCTTCATCATAAGTAGTTGGTAGCGCGTATTTGATTACTTTGAGATACGGTAGCAAAATGGTACGCAAGCAGCAAGCGCCATTTGAATATTATAAACACCATTAACATCACAGTTGTCTAGGTCCATTCAGGTGCCGGAAAGGTAAACTTACGAGGAACTATTCGCGCAATAACATAGACCGAATATTACGAGTGACTTTACACGGCTCACACAATCTATGGAAACAACAGTGTGGTCAGATCTGGGTATTTAAACATGTAACTAGAAACAATATCAATATGACTTCATCCACGGCAATAGTGCGTGATATTAGACGGGATGACGAACATTGTTATCCTGTAAAGTTACGCTGTAACTTTAGTAATCACGCGTTGCGGGTTTTCCCCCTTCAGTTATCTCTGTCAGGATAAGCTCTAGTAGCCTCTGCGTCTGGATATAAGCTCTAAGTTTCGATGTGTGGTAAGGCGTGCAAGGGACAGTGTGTGTAAAGCGAGATAAGAGGAGATGAAATGAATAAGAAAGACCTTGCGATGTCACGCGGGCTCGATTATTAGGATATTGCTCCAGTATTCGCATAAGAATGATCAAATAGGAACCACCAAATCACCGATTAGAGGGTCGCGGGACACTAGAATTTAAACACACACACATCAGCTGAATTTCTCTAGCTATCTAGCTAGCGTGGTAAGTACACTACAATGATGGATTGAAACAAAGACTCCTGCATTTGAAAACTTTGGTTGATAGAGCTCTCGCTGACATAAATGATTTTAATAAGGTATTTATTTCAATTTATTCTCTGATCGCCAGCCTTTCTGTCGTGTGTAAGGGTAAGGTACCTGTCGCAGTTCGACGAGGTCGTCGCTCCGAGGGAGAGGGCGTCGACGGACGGAGCCCACGTGCTCCTCCAGCTCGCGCGCGCGCCGCGCCGTCGCGCGACGCCTCCTCCGACAGCAGCGTCAGCGGCAACGAACTGCCGCCCACACACACGGCACACACACGCACTCGTCCTCCTCTCTTCCTCAGTTATTTTTGTCTTGGATCAACCATAACATGTCTTCTGTAGGAGTTTGAAAAACTGTGCTGGAACTCTGCATGTTGTAAAAAATTTCAGAAATTATAAGCCATTTTATAAATCTAAAGCAGATATTATAACTAGGACTCAAGTATTAAGCATACAGTAAATCAGATTTGGAAGTGTTCAACTCATTAAATTTAATATAAACTTCATTTTGATCATATTTTGGCTGTCCATAAAAAAACGCGCCCATAGTTATATGTATAGTTTTATTACTTATATTATTTACATTTATTTTATGTCTGGCATGGCAGAAAACATTTAAAAAATCACGTATTACCTTTGTAGTTTATATTAAACGCTCACCTTTAAGCTTCGGAATTATTGCCTATCTCTGTTTTGACGCAGTTGAATTATGAATAAAATACAGGCGAAAGAGATTGTGGGAAACGTTTTGGAATATCATTTTCCGCTCCTGTTTAATAAAAAACTAAACAAAGTTGAATTTATAGTTCTTTGTTTATATAATAAAAACATAATTTTTTTCAACGGGGTCTGGTGAAAATGAGAAGTTCAAGACAGTGTGGGCGTATGATATGGTAGTTCGGTTGCCTCATCGCATTAGTGCTTGAAAGCACGCGCCGCGGATATGTACCCGCAGATCATTCAATGTCTAACACAACCGATCTTCGCAGGGGAAATCTATCTTCAAATAAACAAAAAATATGGAATTTGAGATATCAAACTAATAAACTGGTTTGGTGGTCCATTACGAAAAATAAATAAAATACAGATAAAAATTTTCACTATTTTTTATGAACTACACAAAAGAAGATTCTAATAATGCTATTATGATTTCATAATGTTTAATGTACCTTCATGATTTGGTCCGAGTTGCCCATTATTACATTACAACTGACGCCGAATTATCACACAAAGAAAGAGTTGTAGAAAAGTTACAACAAAAAAAGTGAAACACATGCACTATGTAACATTGGAACTCCCTCAAAATATTGTGTTCATATCGTCGAGTTATTCATTCTTACGATAAGAAATTTAACAAGATACAACGCTGTTGTTTCATCGGAATTTTGTTGTTGATCGTATTTGAAATTGGAATTGGCGTATTGGGATCAATAAATACGTTGAAAATTTTTTAGATAGGAACAACTCTTCAGCAAAAGGAGTCGTGTGATACTCAGCATTGTTATTCATCGCGACCTTTAACGCCCCCTGTCGCGGAAGGTGAACCTTTGATAACATACTAGTGTGGAATCCTTCATCACAATCATGGCACGGCAGAACTAAACTAGTGGCCTCTGAGTGCTGGTGAGAACGATTGGACTGAGTGGTCTTTGAGTCCGCTCGTGCTTATACTAAAACAGAGTGCCGTTGAAGGCCACGAGCTAAAAGGAGAGGGTCACCGTCGTCACCGGTTAGCTTCAATTCAAAATTGTAGAATAGCATGAAGTCGCGATTGGAGCGGCAGTGACCTCTTCTGCCAACGCGACCTTGAGGGGCCACATATTTAATCGGAGACAGTGTGGGAACGTACCTCGAAACGGTCCCGTCCTGGCTGAGCGCCACGTGTTGGAAGGTTCTCATCCTCGAGGACGCGGCAGGGGCAGACGGCTGAGGAAGAATAGGGAGCCAATGGCCCGAAGGGGGGGGAGGGGCAGGCGGGCCGTCGCCGGCGACCTGCGTATGCGGTCGGTCGTCAAGGGATGACAATCGCCGCATCAGATGACAATGGTGTTTCTTCGGGGATTTTATTACTCAGTCGCTAGACTCGTAGCAATCGGAACAACCTCCCACTCTACTCCCTCTGAGAATTTTTTCAACAACCTCACACTCTATCTCCCTCTGAGAACTTTTTCAACAACCTCACACTCTATATCCCACTGTCAACATTTCCAACAACCCCCCAATGTATGTCCTCCTGCCCTATTGATTCACATGCCTCAATTACATTTTTAAATGGATTAATACGCATTGAGTATTACGTTTTGCCTACACCATTCTCCTCAACCCGAGCTGTAGGAGTACAATAATAATTATAAGTTGTTGAATTAACCCAAATAAATGTAAAGAAAAAATTGTGATTGCCTTACATTGTTACCACATGTCAGTATTTATGGTTGTAACATATTGCGAGCAGAGTCAAGTGTAATATTAATTTTAAATTTTCAGTTGCACAGTTTAGTGTAGCCTAAAGAAAAGCACATGAATAATATGAAAAAATAATGTTTAATAACTAAGAGCATTATGATAAGAAATTAATATAATAAATTAATTAAATAATTAAAAACCGTACAAACGGATATATTAAAACTGCAAAGATAGTATTGAAAATGGCTCGTGTAAGTTGTAATTTAAAGGATTAATGATATGGACCAACAGAACGAAGTTCAAAAATAACAACTATATACTTGTATAATGAATAAATGGAGATTGGATGATTTTATAATACTAGATAATTTTAAGATTGCGTCTGTTATAAAGTTCATATTGTATTTATTGCTCTTAATAGTTTCTGTCATTTTTTTCTTAAAATACCAATGAAAAAAAATCCTCTCAGTTTTCCAACTAACTCAAATCTAATAATGACATTATTTTTTAAAAATGTATTGTCTACTACAAATACACTAAACAAACCACTTAGACCTATAATTTCTTACATTTGCAGATCTCTTTGCAATCTTCACGAACATTTTTATTAATTTTGAATGTAATCTTGTAGGATACAGACTTAGTCTTATTCATAATACATATTATTCCGTTAAAAATATCAATACTGATATTACCATAGGTGATATAGGCCTCACATTTGATTGTTCACCAACATCCCTATCACTTTAATTCAACAAATTTTTGGCAATAAATACACTCACACACACACTATCAACCCTATGTTTTGAAGCAATACAAATATTCCGAAAAATAACTTGTGAGCATCCACTCATAGTCAGGAATATTGTTTTCCAACAGTGTTTCCGGAGGAAACCATTATTAAGTAAGTATGGCAGATAGTAAGTCCAGCGAAAGATCATTTATTTACTTATAAAATACTCAAAGATTCATTTAACTCTACTCTTGGTGTTATTTACAGTAAAACAATACGAGCAATTAACAAATACTTCAAAATTGAAATGAATAAAACTTCGAGTTATTAACATGTAGTTTTATCAAACAAAACATTTGCAACAACTTCGTTTACAATTTGGCGTAATAATAGGAGTTCGCTCCACCATCTTTATTGAAGGATGATATTCGACGACACCATTCATAATCACTTCTGGATGTTGGCTGCGCTCACCAACGTAGGGGGTTATCCTATTTCAGAGCAAAAATCTTAAGTTAGTTTTAAAATACGCTCAAAGACAAGTGATAGCTCATCGACACTCGTTGATTCCTTTCATTTCAACACACGAATACAACAACTTTCTGTCTAGATGTCAGCAAAGAAATCTTGCTCGTTTTTGCTGACACAGGTGTGTGAAATCAGTTTCTATTGTCTCTCAGAATCCTCAAACTGTCCTTAATGAAAGTAACGGCATTAAATTGTCTTACTGTGGTCTGAGAAATGTACTTAGAAACGTACAATTATTTAAGGAAAAGGAAAACGCCAAAAGTGCACTCGTTATACTTGAAATGTAATTGTATCGACTATTTTACTATTTTGACAATTGAAATGGCGTTTTTGATCTGACGTGAGCGCTATTAAATAGAAATAAGCAACAAATTGCATGAGACTGAAGCTTCCCCTTTGACACTGAATGTTGCTACTAATTTGTCCAAGTTTGTATATTATAAATAATAAACATTGTTTACCAATTCATAACATTGTAATAACAAGTTGACTAAACACGAAATTTTGTGAATAAATTATTAAAACGATGGTGGTTTTTGAATGGATTTTCCCTGAGCATATGTGCATGGAAGTTCTAAATATTGCCAACACCATAGTTTGCTTATAACTTTGATATCTGAATCACTAGTAAGGTGACTTGTAATTACTATACATGGTTGAACTCAGATTAACCACACAAAATACGATGAATTTACTTGAAATAATGTTGCGATATTTATTACGGAAACAAAGTATCAAAATTATATAGAGACACATGTAAAGGCGAAAGCAAAAGAACTGATAGGAATTATTGCTTCAGCAACAATTCCCATTTTAGTGAAGCGGTTTTGATCGATCCGTGCTTCATGAATTAACTTAAGGATAACCACATTTTCAAGGATTTCTAACAGTCATCCACGTCTTCGCTTCACATATACACGCACACTCGCGACAATCTCAAGACTGCCCATCTCTGCACCGGTCGCGGACTCGTGTATTTAAATCGAAACGTCGTACAAAACCTTTCAAACAAATAGTCGGGGTTATGATCCACGTTTATCCATTTTTACTTCTGACGATTGAAGAGAAAGAGAAACGATGTTCATTGGAAGGAAAATATGAAGAACCATTAAATGCTAGTGAGTCAAATAAAACCAGTGCTCTATATAAAATTATATATTTAGATCAGGACTGTCCAGTGAAAACAGGTGGCCGTGATACACTACGTCCCCTTGCAGCGGAAGAAAGTGAGAGGCGCTCAATACACCAAGAGAAAGCGTACTTGTTTGATGAATAAAGAAGCCACTGCCATAAGTTTGTGTTGATGGTACTTGTGAAAGCTGGTAATGGTAGTGAGAGGTGGGGACGGTGATAAAGCTAATGATAGTTATGAAAGCGATGATGCTGGTGTAGGTAATTATAGTGATGAAGGAGGTGATGGTGGAGAAAGTAAATTTGCTAGTCGAATTAAACTTTCTTTTCACAAGCACCGTATTATATTACGTTTCCCTCGTAGCACTCCATGGAAACCCAACTATGGACGCCAACACGTTTCCCCAGCGTGACGTTCCATAGAATACCAATCAAGGACGCCAACGCGTTTCCCCAACGTAACGTTCCAAAGAATACCAATCATGGACGCCAACGCGTTTCCCTAGTGTAAGGTTCCATAGAATACCGATCATGAACGCCAACGCGTTTCTCCAGCGTAAGGTTCCACTGAATACCAATTATGTACGCCAACGTGTTTCCGCAGCGTAAGGTTCCATAGAATACCAATCATGCACGCCAACGCGTTTCCCCAGCGTAACGTTCCATAGAATACCAATCATGGAGGCCAACGCTCCAAAGAAGCCGTGTGGAGGCGCCACTGACCGGTCTTGCGCCGCTTGGCGGCGGTGGAGGACTCGACGGCGTCCATGGCCGTCTGCATGAGCGCGACGCCGCGCTGCACGGCGCGCAGCACGCTGCGCACGGCGTCGCACACGTCCACGGCGGCCGCCTCGAGCGCGCGCAGCGTCTGCGCTTGGATGGCCGGGTAGCGCGCCTCCGAGGGCGGCGCCTCGCCCAGCAGCAGCAGCTCGCGCGCCGTCTCCCTGCGACGCCCCACACGCGACACAGCTGCGTCAAGTCGGTTTTTGTAGTGGGGGAACTCCGACATCTCTATTTATGGAACTCCCCCATACTTTTTGTTATCTAATTTGTGTTGTCGGTAATTTGTCAATATTAAGAATTTTTCCTCATATCAAATCTCTTTTCCGTTTTTTTCAAATTGTCGGATTTTTAAAACCTTGATTTCTCCAATCGAAGTTTTCAAAATAAAGTTTGCAAATCACTTAATCACTCGATACGTCGATGCGCTCGACACGTTCACAACTTGATATGTCTGTTC
>BOPP01000037.1:5636836-5647228 GCA_017312745.1 Gryllus bimaculatus
GAATTATTACATCTGAACAATGTAAGATTAGCCCAGTTACCATTAAATTACAGTTGTTTACTGGTGTAACAAAATAATGAATTTCACCTGGACTGCCATTTCTATGAGGTGGATGGAAGAACTCCTTGAAGAATTGTAGGTCTAGAGTTCGGCGTCTGTAAAAACGCCCAGGGCACTGGCTTTTGACTTTGAGAGGAAATCGACAGTGAAAAAGCGCTGCCAAGAAACGACTTAGCATTGTTTTACAACTACAACGGTAACCAATAGGTTGCGGTAGTGAGGTAGGTAGAGCCAACCCGCCCAGGCAAAGAGTAGATCCTTTAGCTACAACCATGTTGCTAAATCAATTCAGTTCAGCAAAACCTTATTTCTCGAGGCGAAACTAAGACTTCACGCCTTTTAGTTCACGTGATCACGCAAATTATGCTATGCCGCATTCGCTAATAGTCAGCGAAAGAATGTATCGAATGACGAAAAAGGAGATTATAGCTCCTGTACTTTTTTTTAACTTTAGGATCTTCTACAACATGGAGCAGCCGACTTTACTTCCTTAAAAATACATGGCATCGTTCAAATATGAACCCGCAAAATTGGGTATAAACAGTCCAATACGTTAACCGTTACGTCATCCAATCACAAACGCAACCCGTCGGCAGCTGATATTCTTCAGTATGGGATGTTCTTATACCTTTATGCCGTGCATCTAGTGGTATGGGGAGTGATGGTTGGAGCACTGACATGGAGACAAATGCGTTTCCTTGGCAGAATTCTTATGAATCCCACCCCTTTTTGTTTCTGGTCTCCAGTACATTATTATCATCAGTCCCCTTCTGTTACCTCCGTCGTCAACAGAGTAGTCGATCACATCTGTTGTCACTGCTGCACACTCTGCTATTTGTTATGTCCAGAACGGCGTAATAAAGTATTAAGAGTAGCGTATGAGCTCAATCGTTGGGTATATCTCTATTTAGTGTGAAATGTACTACATAATAATTGTAAGCTGAATTACTGAATATCCCTGGCCTTTAACAGATTCTTATCCTCATTATCACTGTACTGCTGTGCTTGTATTTTACCACGATGATACCATCGGACGATAATATCGAAAGGTGATCTCAACTACAGAGCAGCAAAATATGCATTGCGTCGTCATGTATGACCTGTAATCGTTCCAACACTTCTATCTTACCAGTAACTTAGTTTTCTTTGTAATTTCATGACTTTCTCTAAACGAAAGGGCAATGGACATATTTGAAAAAGCATTAATACTTTACAACATACTAAACGATTAATTTACCAAGAGACAAAATTAAAAGTAACATAATTTTCTGTATCGAGTAACTTGAATATTTTCTGTTAAATAAGTAACTATATTGTGAAATTTTCTTCTGCTTGAAAAAATATCATGAATAGAACAAAAAACATTCACATTTATGTTTCAATTTTTTCTTTATTTATGAATGGTTAAATACTGCTTTCTATCAAGATGAAAACAATATCATTCTAAAATATAAAGAAGAAATTATCAAAAAATAGCGCTTGTGTTCTTTGCGTAATCACTCTACAGTTCTCATTTGTAGATGAAATTTTTGGCTCGGCTCGTTTCCGTTAGCGAAAGTCGCTTGTTCTCCGATTTGGGTGGTAAGAATCGATGTCTGGGCTTCGGTTGTGCAGACGTTCTTCATAATCTCCGCTGATTCGTGCCCAGATGTTGTCTCGCTCAATCTGGGCGCAAAAGTCCACTTTTATAAAAAGTTGTGTTAACGTATTTAATTATTGCTTATTGCCCCATACACTATGTCAATATATAGTATATAATTACTTTCGAATATCTTTACCACCTACGGGCTCTTTTTTGTATATTTGTTACTTTAAACAAATCGCGTTCATGTTTTTGAAAATGTGTTTCAATTTTCACATTTATTGTTATGATTTTTTAAATTTTATTTTCACTCCTTCGAAAAGAGAGCTGTAGTTGAAATTATTTATAGAATATAAACACATTGCTTCTTTCTTTTCTAAAGTTCTAAATATCTGTTCCTTACTTTTTCCATTCATAATACTTATTAGTTTGAAATACATGGAATAAGTTCAAAGAAATCTGAATCAAAATGTTTGTCCAAGTAAGATGTGACTGAAGATTACTTGAAGTTAATAACAGAAGAGTTTTAATTTTCTATAAAAAATGCTGTATAAGCCATAAATAAATTAACTTCCTTTCTTGCGGCATGTTGAATTCAATTCCAAAATATGAATTAACGCAAACATTATTAAATAATATAACTATTTAGTTCTAAAATTGTTAAAGGAGGAGCTAATTTAATATTTAATTTTATATACATATTGCAATGAGCAATACTCATTGCACAGCGTGACCCTCGAGTCACGCTGTGTTTTAATACTTCGAGGAAAAGAGTGCCTCTTTCGCGCATTCGACACACACAGCTGCACGCGTGCCAATATCCCTGCTCGTAACCACCCCCGAAAGGCACCCTTCCACCCCTTTGTGCAACAGTGGGTGATGGACAGGCAGAACTGTTGCATTAAGAGGCGACAGCTGCCAACTGTAAATCAACATCGGCCTATGGAAAACTTCGGGTGTAACTTTCCGTTAAGTTTTGCGACGGGATAGGTCGGGCATCTTGCGAGAGGGGTGGAGGTGGAAATCGCAGAGGCAAAAGGGCGCTGGAAGGTCTGGACAGATGGAAATAGACTGTCGAAGTGAGCGGTCTCATAGATTTGTTAGTAATTTTAACGGCGACTACCGCCGCACGAGAAACTGTTAATAATCTCGAGCCAGTAATTTCGATAATTCCAGCATCGGAATTTATTACGAATGCCGGACTAGAACAATTTAAATAACACCCTTCACGTATACGAGGGGGTGTGCAGCATTGTTTCTAGGCTGCTAAACACTACGTGGTCCAGGCGACGTTTGACGACCTGTGACACGCGCACCGAACGTTGCTGCTTTAACTCCACTGAACCCTGGGCGGTCTCCGACTTAACCAGGCGCAGCGTTCCTGCCGGCCACCGGAGAAGTCCATGGCTATTCAGCGGACCATCTGCTGCCACCGACTGCCAGTTGAGTGTGTAATCCTTTCGGAGTGAAGTATCTAAATTCCAGCCATTACATCACTGTAAGTTCATGTATATTCAATTAACTGTCAATGTAAAAGAATATCTACACGAACAATAAACGTGTCCCCGTCGTTTTGGTCGGGTGACTTTACTTGGAAAATGTTTATTATTTAAGTAATTAGTTAGTAAATGCAACCTCCGACCCAGGGCGCCCACTCTTGTTGATGTCTCGACGCCGGCGCCCAGATACAGGTAGGCATACGCTTGGCGCCCACATAAATAAATTTAGCGCATGCCCCGGGTATCTGGAAATTACCATCGCACCTTAAGTGTGACGGCACCCCTATGATAGTGCAACTCATTGCGACACGATTCACGTCAGCGTGGTCCATTACAATATCAAAGCACGTAATCTGGAAAGTATTTTCACTCTGTTGTTTTGGAAAAACGCCTTTGAACTCATGGAGTACAGTAGTGATCTGTGTGTTTCCTTAAACCCGTTAAAAGTGTGCACAAAATGTCTTAGAGCGCTGAAATTATATCTCAGTAATTTCAAATCATCAATCAATTTTACATATGTTTCGGAATTGCAAAGGTATCTGACTACACAGATAAGCAGACAGAAAGTCTAGGAAAGTGAATCTCTCTATAATAGTTTTAAAACTTTAAAAAAGTTATTATTATCATTTCTATCAAAAGAATGTAACTTGGCCACCTTACAGAAACCGAGAACAGCAAAACGAGGACCGCGAAACGAGAATTGAGAATCGACAAGAAACCAAGAGTGGCGTAGGGTTTTGCGTTATGAATGATAGAAACATATGTTGCTCTGTGATGTAGGTGTTGCTTATACGTCTGTAGGTTTCTTTTATCATTATTCATAAGATTATATATTTTTCGTCTACATTATTTTTATGTACTCGTCGGGGTAATTCCTAACTCAGCAGAAACTTATTTTCGGGAACATGGTCGATTGAGTCTTATAAATAATACATGTTTATCTCGATTACGTCGACTGAGCCTCTTAAATGGTACATGGTACATTTTTTCCATGATAGGAAAATTTGAAACCAAATTGCACACAATCTCGTGTATTACTGGGGGCACGGAGGCGATACTCAATATATCCTTTATAACATAGATGCAACCCGCAACACTTGTTCGTACTTCTGCCAAAATTACAATAGTTCTGGATATCAGATGTGATTACATCTAACCACGAAAACCCGGAGATCAATTAAGAGAATTCTTCATAAAAAGTGTACGCCAAGTGTCAAATGAAATGCTTAAATTAAAATAAAATTCATAATGCTTTGTGAAATATGTATAGGTTAGCAGGAGTGGTGTTTGTTATTGAAGCAGTCATTGGCATACGTGGTATGTTTCTTGAATTTTACACCAACAAAGTGCAAATAAATAGTTGCAACACGTACGGTATCAGTGTGGAAATCTGCAGTCATTTGAGTAGTGAATGTACAAAACCCGTTGAAATACATCTGAAAGTAGCTGAGTACCATGGCACGTCATGCCTAACCATATACCACGTGACAGAGTGCCTAATAAAAAGTCAAAAAAACTTAAATTCGGTGGCGGAACTCCCACAATCGGATCCGGAATCCCACCAAAGGGAAAAGTAATCAAGTGTTACTAATTAATTAGACATGACCCCAGTTGTTTCCGTGTCTTGGAACCACTCGCAAATAATGAGTGTCAAACATTTCCAAATTGATGAAGAGATGAAAACTCAAAGGATGTAGTTTTAGCAGGTACTCACGCATCTTCGAAGTGCTATAATACCAGCGTTGCACATCGTAAAGGCTTAAAATATGGTGTTTACTCCCACACATTCAATAATTAGAAAAATATTAACATTTTCATTTGACACACAGAGACGAACACTTATCGATCTTTGTTTTTGCACAGAATGGTAAAAGAACTTCTTATTTAGCGGCTAGTTGATAAAACGGTATGTAACCGGATGACTTAACAGAACAACGAGTGGTTGATTGCTGTCAACTGCCATTGGTCCGGTTACTGAGGTGAGTTCGTGGAGGTGGTTCTATCGCTCCCCAGCTGGGTGGTGAGATCCGGCACCGATCTTCCCATCAGCTTCACAATGGAAATGTTCTCCAGATATCGTCCCTAACGGGGTACCACCCCAACCGGAACAAGCTCTATTCACGTGACCTGTAGTGAGTGTAGTGCGTATAAGTGTGGGAAGAGGATAGGTCAAGGAAGAAAAAAGATCATGCGTGGTCCGTGGCCCTTTGTTACGGTGCTACTCAGGCATTTGCCTGGTATTGATAAAAAACACGAAATCTACCAATCGCAGCCAACCGTTAAATTATTCTCCAGAGAACGATTGAATTTGACGGATTGTGTATTACATATAATGTCGAAAATTAGCCTCCGTCTATTTCAAATCCCAAATCCTCCTGATAAAAATCGCTGTATATATCGCGACCACTACCCGGCTCTGAACAAAACTAGCCGTCACCGCGACTGAAGGAAATGACTAGCTTGTATTGTGAAGTTTTGAGTTGTGACGTAGCTCATTTTTGTTGACAAATACACACATTTCACATATCCAATTATAATTTCTTCTCATTGGATCATTTCTGACTGACATGCCTTCACAACACTGTGAACTTCTTATAGCCCGAATACTTTTTCATACCGTTTAAGATATTAAAATGCATATTTGGGTATTTGTTAGGTCACGTAGAGGCGTAAGCGATACGATACGTAATCGGTTTCCAGATCAATCGCTGTGGGTGTATGTTAATTTTTTTTTCAAATATGATTAAAGTTTTTTTAAGCAAAGCGTAATGTATTGGTTAAGTACGTCTGGCTACAATACGCAGCACGCAATACAAAAAAAAACAACAAAAAACAGCGATTGACATCAGGTATCTCTATGATTTGTTTCTCTTCACAAGGATTGCTTAAGGAAGAGGCCCACATACCGTGCTCTGGCCGATCGCTTATTTTCAAGCCACTAGTACGGAGCGCTGCTTTGTCAAGTCGAGCGAATGCTTGCGTTTGCATTCATTCTTCTACACTAATTGCAATGTCACATCCCGAAACGGTCGTGACGGGTTCCCTCGAGACAGAGCTATGGTAGAGGAGAGTGTGTGCATGCATGCGAGCGTGCCGTTCCCTCGTGAAAGCTGTGGTGGAGGAGTATGCGTGCGTGCATGCGAGATTGCCGTTCCCTCGTGAAAGCTGTGGTGGAGGAGTATGCGTGCGTGCGAGCGTGCCGTTCCCTCGTGAGATTGGTAGAGGAGAGTGTAGGGGTGCGTGCGTGCGTGCCTTCGGCGGCGGAGGCGTGCACGTGCTCGCCGGGCGCGCCCAGGCCGTCGAGGCCGCGTGGCCCAGCGCCGCCGCGCGCCACGCCTCCTCCAGCAGGCGGCGCGCAGTTGCCGCCGCCATCCCGGCCGGGCCCCCGGGGGGGGGGGGCCCCCCCCCCCAGCGCCGCCGCCTTCGCGCGCCGCCCACGCCGCCTCCCTCTCCCCGGCGCCCCGCCCACGGCCGTTCAGCTCCCTGCGCCCGCGCCCGCGCCCATGCAAACGACTCCCTCACACGCTGAAGGTTTGAGCTAGCGAAACTTCGGAGAAATAAAATTTCTTATATGTTAGATGGCCAGATAAACAGTAATCCGGCTTTCAAGCCTGGATTGCAACTAATTGCAAATAGTGACGACAACCACTAGTTCTTTCATTGTGGCAAACATGTGGTTATGAGTTGCAATTCTCGCTGCTTGACGCACTGATTTGTAACTCTGCCACTGCATGATCATGCGTGGGCCCCAACCTGAGCCCAAGCCTGAGCCCCAAGCCTGAGCCCCAAGCCTGAGCCCCAAGCCTGAGGCCCCAAGCCTGAGGCCCCAAAGCCTGAGCTCCAAGCCTTGAGCTCCAAGCTGAGCCCCAAGCCTGGCCCCAAGCCTGAGCCCCAAGCCTGAGCCCAGCTGGAGCCCCAAGCCTGCAGCCCCAAGCCTGAGCCCCAAGCCTGGAGCCCCCAAGCCTGAGCCCCAAGCCTGAACCCCCAGCCTGGCCCCAAGCCTGAGTTCCAAGCCTGAGTTCCAAGCCTGATTCCAGCCTGAGTTCCAAGGGCCTGGGTCCAAGCCTGGGTTCCAAGCCTGGGTTCCAAGCCTGGGTTCCAAGCCTGGTTCCAAGCCTGGGTTGCCAGCTGGTTCCAAGCCTGGGTTTTCAAGCAGGGAATCCCATGTCTGGGCTACATTGGTTGAAAATTCTGCCGCTGCCTCTAACTGCCTTAACTGTGTTTATATTACAGTTACGAGCAAACACAAACAGCACTAGGCCAGAAGACGATTGCTCTTGTATGGTATATTTTATAATTTTGTACATAGACTGTTACACTAAGGTCACCGTCTTCTAAAAGAAATCGTCACAGGAGGACCCACATCAGAGGTTGTAGCCTACAGCTTCGACAGCGTACGTCCTGCACGTATTGCAAAAAATCGGTCAAATTCTGCTGATGAAACTCGAAGTTTTGTTTCATGTTTTCATTCCTAAATGTTTATTTTTCCTGTTGGTCTAATACATGAAAACTATTCATTAAGAAGTAGAAGTTTCAGATGTCACAACTCGGTTTCCCCCATATCGATCTTGGGCTGTATACATATACGCTTACATATCACAAGTTCATATTGTTGATCTATTAGCTTCAATTTGCTCTAATAGAAATAAAAAAATCAAACCTCTGGTTTTGGGTAGAGAACACTTCAAAAATATATGAATTTTGCCAGGGGACATTCCACCCTGGATCCCATTATGAGGTTTACATCAATGTATTTGTCAATGAACTATTTTAATTATCGTCAGCCTACTAAGACAGTGCTATCATATGTCTCAACGGATCGTATAGAGATACCGTTCACTTCGCCTTGCAGAATATACACCTCCTCGTAGACGTCTGTTCACCGCGACGCATCGCTTGAGACTGTCCGCAAGCACGAAGCGGCCAACAAGGAGAGCGATCTCGCAGGGGCAAATGCTACTCTCAAACATGAGCCGGCTTAGTATTCTTCAATCCAAGGAAATCTTTACTTATTCAGATAATGCAATATTGTTACGTAGAAAATATTATGATATTGATATCTTAATAATATCACTAGGCCTCTTAAAACGTTCGTTGAAAATTATTAATTATTTGTATTAAAAATCAAGGATCTTTGTCAAACCTAGCCAAACTTAAAAAATGATTCGTTGAAAAGTCTCTAAAACATCAATTACAGAAGCGAATTTCTAACCGCCAGAATCCAGCTGCACCAGTCATTAAGCCTTTTAATGATTTATCAATTAAAATATTATAAATTGAGTAACGTGTGAGAGTTATTGCGGTTTTGATAATAAAATCAAAATTGTTACGGTTCAAAGCTGTGCCTCAATAAAAAACTCGGAAATTATTCTATTTTTGTCATTCAATACAGAAAAAATCTACTTATATGTTATCAAATCAAAAAAATATCAGGGTACTTATTGATAATAATTATAAAGAGAATTATAATCCGTTGAAACTACTAATAAATATAATAGAATATGAACTGATCCAATGAGTCAACTGGTCTCGAATGTAAACTGACCAAATGAGTTTTGGACATCTAGGTAGTAAATCGTAAAACTTTAAGGAACGCTGTGTTGAAATGAACAATTGATGTAATAGTTAGAAGAGAAACTTTTTTTCTTCTTATAACTGTAACAACTTGCGCACGTTCGCGGGCTCTATCCTTTGCATGAGCCCGTCTGACAATCGGAGGTGGGTTTGCACTATTTTTGTCCCGAGAACAATTATTTAAAATACAAAAACGCTTTAAAAATTGACCATAAGCGTTTGAATATATCTCATTGGATAATAGGCCAGAGAATTCTCCACAGTGTTAGACAGTCAGAGTTGGAAAGAATGTATAGTTTGTGTTGACCAAATACTCACGCAGTAAAATACCAAACTGGTCTCTAAATAAAATTGGGAGTCTTATCCGCTGTTCGTGCCAAATCGAGTCCGTAATAAATGAATGAAAGCGAAAACGAGTGCATTCTGTTTCAAAGTCCCAAATGAGACTGACGCGTTTATAATTAATTAAAAGTTATTGGGGGTTTGTTAAAATGAGATCGAAATTACGGCTTTTGGATAGGCTCAAGTATGTTTTTATGCCTGCGTACGCAGAGATTCAGAACTGATCAGCATTTTTAACACACCGTAACGAAACGTCAGATGTGTCCAGGTTAAATGTGTTCGCAAAAAAATACTATGGAATTATGTGCGTTTGAAATTTCCGTTGGACAGACTTAAGAATG
The DNA here is from genome assembly GCA_017312745.1 of Gryllus bimaculatus. Taxonomy (NCBI): domain Eukaryota; kingdom Metazoa; phylum Arthropoda; class Insecta; order Orthoptera; family Gryllidae; genus Gryllus; species Gryllus bimaculatus. The sequence continues at coordinate 5,646,235 of BOPP01000037.1, forward strand.
GTTTTATGTGAATCGCATAGGCGAAGGAAAACCGCGGAAGCCTGCTCTATCAAATTGGTCACAGCTGCAGAGCGCCTTTAAAGTATGACGCTATAAATACACCGCTACTTTCTCCTGCAGACCGTTATCATTATGTTCTCATGGAAGGGATTGCGTTTCTCTCGTATGTGTTACGAATAGATATGAGACAAAATGATATTTAAAAAGAAAAATGTTGTACTAGAGAGAATAAAATTCCAAGTATGGACTAATTTGGCCAATGCACATTACTATACAGCCCGTATACCTGTACGTATCGCCCTACGATTCACATTAATAATTATAAAAAGTCCCGCCAATTAGTTTCGGAAGCTACTCGCCAGCTACGTTTGGTTAACGTTGCTTGGCAAAAAGCATGTCAAACCTCCTGAACTGTAGTCTCTCTGCCCCCTAGTCCCCCTGTCTTAAGCAGAATCTGCGAGTATCTGGTAAGATGACGCGAACGAACGGAGAAAACGAAGAGCAGACAATAATTGTTACTTAATTATTGGTCGATTGACAAACAATAGAAGAGCATTATAATGGATAAGAAAGTGGCAGAAAACGGGAAAGAAGGAGCACAAAGAGGAGGAAGAAGGAAAGATAGAAAAAAGAGAAATAAAGAATGAGAATGTAGAAAGACGAGAGAAAGAAAAGAGGAAAGAAAAGAAGAAGGAAGAAGAAGGAAGAAAAGAAGGAAAGGAAAGAAGGAAAGGGAAAGAAGGAACCAAAATAATGAAGAAAAGCAAGGAAGAAAAGAAAAAAGAAGGAAAGAAAATAGCGGAAAAAGAGGAAGAAAAAAGGGGGAAAAAAGAAGCGAAGAAAAGAAGGAAGAAGAGTGCTGTGGGAAAAGAGGAAGAATAAAGAGAGAGATAAGACAAAATGGAGAAGTGGAAAAAAGAGGAGAAGAAAAGAAAAGAGAAGAATTATGCAGAAAGCAGAAGAAGGAAAAAGTAGGAGCAGGATCTCCTCTCCT
>BOPP01000037.1:5659941-5701847 GCA_017312745.1 Gryllus bimaculatus
GGGGAGAGATCAGATTTCTTGCGAGCGGCCGCAGCCACCGCCCAAGACGACGGCGCCCGACGGCGCGCAGTTGCCTTGTGGGGGCGTTCGAACTGGAGGGAGCGCTTGCACTAATTGGGTACAAGCTACAGTCACAACTTTCTTATCGGAACCTAATAACTTCTGTAACTACCAGAGGCGATGAGACTTTAAGCAATGCTGGTATTTGTTGAGGTTCGATGTTTGTTGAATAGAACGTCAGACTGATTTTCGGTAATGGATGGCTATTGGTTATCTATGTATGATGTATTAACATATTCTTAAGCTTCAAGCGAAAGCTTCCGGGACCACAGGCAGTACCTACTTTGCTGTCCGTGAGACGCCGCACTCTAGGCACAAATGCCAACCAATTTTTACATTTTGCCCTGTGGGAGGTCACAGTATGATGGCCGAAACGTTGGCATTGTTGCCTGGGACGCGTCGACTTTCGAACAGTCAATATGATTATGCTTGAAAGAGTAGGTCTTTTGAGCTAATATATTTTGTTTGTTTGGAACCAATCTTGATATGATATATTCCATGAGTGTTTCGGACCAATCTTGATATGATATGCTCCAAAAGTGTGGGAAAGAGCCGGGACATTAAATCCTGATTATTGGAATGGTATGAATGTCGAAAGGAGGAAACGTGTATGATTAGCATTGAGGTCGTCAATTGAGTGTAATTTTTGACTGGATGCCTGAGATTTTTTACAATTTATGTAGTTTATATTTTTATGTTACAATTTTATTAGAATAACTTCATTTGTATTTGAATACTCACGTTATTTGAATATTATTATGTTCTAAAAATACTAACTGTCGGTCACCCTGAAAATATTAATGCTGAACATTCATGTGGTTGTTTTTCAACGTTCCACAACAATTCCTGAATTAATCAGACAATTTCTCCAATTTTGCATGAACACGTTTTGCGCAGTAGAAAAAGCAAATATTACCAATTTCCAACTCTTTCCTCAATTTTTGTTACACCTCAGAATCTTAACAGAAAGTATGCGACGAGTCTTGGTCACAAGACCATATACTCGACTCTCCGACATGAAGCCGCAGTGACAGTGCGGGGCAGGAATCTCCTTCCGCGGGCGTTTGACAGAGCACGATAGAGGCGGACCTACGGCTGTTGCTAAGGCTCAAGAAGCGCCAGAGCTGTAGGTATGGCCCTTACACTCCCGTCACCGTCAACGACCGTCTGAACAGCAACTCCCTCCCGCCCCCCATACACACTCCACTCCACACACACGGCAAGTTATAAAGGAGAGGCACCGCAGTCGAGAAGGTGATGAATTCTAGGGAGACAGTGCCGGATTGCGATTGGAGAAAGTTGAAAAGTACACTGTTGACGAACACTCTGGTGAATTAGTTGGTCTCTGATGGACTAAAGCTGCGTCTACTGGGTACACGGCAACTAGGTTTCTTTTAGGTACATTTCCCGGATTTCCGGAAAATTCGCAAGTTTATTAATACGATTCTGTACAGTGGCTTGTAGAAATAAAACTGTTTGATACCGAGTTGTTAGTGTTCTCATTCGAAATTAATCTAGTAGTTGGGCGATGCAGGTTGGGTGGTGTGGAGTGGAGGGGGTTCAGCCGTAACACCGTAGATGAAGAAGGTAAGGTAAGGAAAATGGGTTAGTCGTGCGCGGACATGCGAGGCAGGCAAGGATGCGTAATAGACAAATCGTATAAATATAAGTCAGATAATCAAAAAAATGTTTTTAAGGGGTATCCACATATTTACATCCAGCAATATATTCTAAATGTGTTACTCGATGTCAATGTTGAACAACGTACAAAATTAATTTGCGGTATTTATCTACAAAGGGTTTTTTAATTTGTTTCTTACAATATGTATTATAAAACGTATTATACTAAGTACATCTATATATGCGACGTCAATGAGAGCTCTATTCTTGGTTGTTGAATTATTCACATCCTTATTGTACATATAGCTAACAAATCTACAAAACCTGTTATTAATAAAAAGTTAGTTTACGAAGATCAAGTAAACATGATCGTTATGATGAGAGGGCTGTAACATTAGTGTCTCACCAAAGTAAAAATCAAAATATATTCCAAGAAATGGAACCGAACTTTTCTCATATGATTTTTTACACAAAAGTGCTGTGGGCTTTTAAAGGTTTTTTCATTGAAGTCCCCAATTTCAGTCTTCAAATGGAAACCAAAAACATGAAAACCTGCTGAAATCAGTCACAGTATCATTTCATAAGGCAACTGTTATAAATGTAATATCGTTCCAAAAAGAATCCAGTTTAATAACGCTATACGTGAGTGTCAAGTTTTATTAACGTCTTCACGTGTTTCGCAGACTATGAAACATTCCCTGCGTGTGGCTTCCAAATATAGCATCATCCTTATCAGTGGTTGTGGAAAATTACTCCATTTGCATGAATTTTCATGAGTCCTTCCGAAACAGAACCGTAACGAGAGAAAGAGCCGCCAGCAAAGACACACATCTAAATACGAAGCACGCCACGGCACAAAAGCCGCCCTCGCAGTCCTTAATCACACTACAGAATTCGTCAGCAATTCCCCTCCAGCGTCCTCGACTGACCACGAGAAGGGCCCGGATTAATTACTCGTGTGGAGTAGTCTCGCCCGCCACCCTCGCCTTAAGCCCTCTTGCACCCCCTCCCTCCACGCCCTTCTGCGGCCGCGAGGCTCCCCCGGCCGACGAGTGCGTTATTTTGACCAGGAGCCCCGTCTCGGGAGGGTCAACGGGTCAGAGGCGAAACTCGTCAGTCAGTCATCTTCACCAATGCTAATTACCGCAGGATATAGACCGTGTTCATTAATCAAATGCTGTGTACAGCTCTTGCTGCGGCCGCCGCCGCCGGCCCCGCTGTCGTCACCGGCCACCCCGCCCCCCGTCCAACTGGACGGCGTCGTCCTTCGCCCGCGTTGAGCGGGGCCGGCGCCCCTTTCATGTGCCTTCGAGCTCTCGGGGAAAGCTCTTATCAAAGCGACAGAGTTCTCCTTACATCTTCATAATTACCAATTACAATTAGACGCAGTAATTACCCCTAATGATTTGGAACCCGCAGCGCCCTTACAAGGCCGTGTGTCCAGAGGGCGTTTCCGCGAACTGTTTCCTGTGAAAGGTGGCGTGTCGGCCGCGGCGACGACGTCTCCCGCGTCATATCCGTCGGAAGTGGACGCTCAGCCGAAGATTACGAAAAGCGGAGGCGTCGCGTATTCACGGAAACAGGGGGAGAGGAAAGGGGTGAGCTGATGGTGTAATGGCGTGCTAAATGAAGGAAGGGTTGAAAAGATCTATGGACCCTTCGGGTCTTTTCGTTGGGAAAAGTATCAGCGTGTTTCATCGTTAATTTCACGCGTTTGATTTGATGCTTTTGAAACCACGACGGGCTGAATGACAAATTCCTTCCGGGTTATTTGTCGGTCTGCTATGAAGTTTTATCTGAGAACGGTATACGCATTACAAGCGGATAATAAATTGAGATGAACATTTCTGAATTCTCATGTAGAAAATCTGCAAATTAAGAAATGTATTAGTAATGATGCAAATTAATGTAAAATTTGTAGACAAAATTATAAAAAAAGTCCACTAAACCACTAGGAGAAGTGAATAGGTACATCAAGTGACTACTTTCGATAAAAATAATTCTATTTCATCGTCAAACATTAATAATTCATCAGCGTATGTGAATAACGATGAATCTATAATTTTCAATCAATTATTTCTCTAACATAATATGGAAAATTTGAAACCTATCTTCGATTTTTTTAAATGTTCATGTTCAACTTTATTGTCAAATCCCTAATTTTGAATTAATACAATTTTATTAAAAAAAATTAAAATAATAGTCTTTAAACCGAATGTCACTCTAATTACCGATACAATTTTAACGCCAAAATTGTATGAAGTCATGTCATAAACGTTCAGCTAACTTACTAAAAATGGTATTTTACTGAAAACGATCTCCCATTTACAATTTTATCTAAAATTAATTTTTAAATCACATTTTGTTTTCCCGTTTTTTTCAAGAAACTCTGCTATAAAATGTTGGTTTTCTTTAAAATATTTTGCTTTTTTCAAACAATTGATATTTGTTATGTTTTAATTAGGAAATTTATGTTTCTTAATAGCACATTTTTAATTCAAAATTATATTAAAAATTTGTTGACTGAATAATGATTTTTATTATTTTGATGATTTCATAAACCAAGTTTAACTGAAAAATATGTTCATACAGTTTTAATTGAAATTTCTTAACCTCGACATCAATAACATTTTCTCTGCGAGAGCGATTTTTGGCCATTCAGGTCACAGGATCATCGGCTGTAAATTGATGCGTCGAGAATAAGAAAGTCCTACTTATTTCTTTATCACTTTTCTGGTTATTGAGATACATGACTTGCTTAATTTCTACAATATTTCTACAGTATAAAAATAGTATGCAAATTTATCATGTGCGAGGTAATAAATAGAATGCTTATTGGAAAAAGATTGAACCCGATTTTATGAATGCAGCAAGGGAAATTGACTAGGTCTTGCCAGCTAATATTGTCAATCTAAGGACTCTTATCTGATAAAATTATCACTGAATATGTCAAACATCTGGTGACAAAGATGAAAATTCTTTCTCCTCTAAAAGCCCGAAGCGAAGCCACTCGAACAAAATGACGTCGACTATTGTGCCGTTAGCACAATGCTGCAGAATTCCAATTTCCCCGACAGCCGATAACTTCTCAGCCAATTACGTAGCATTTGACCAAGCTTCATCAGTAGTTAATAGGGAAACGAAACCCGAATCTCCCCTCCAACTTTCCTCCTATTATTTCCCGACTTTCTCTCCAAGTGCCTTCCATCTTAAGATTCTGCTTTCCCGCTCGCGCGTTCGTTCCTTACACGCGAACATTTAAAATTCCCTTCGAAGGCGATGAACAGCAGCCTAACGAATTCGCGTAACTCAATTACACATTTTCGAATTCAGAACAAGCGCCGCGGAACGGTCATCAGCCGGCTTCAAAAGATATCAGGCTGGGGCGTTAATCAGCTTACATTCTTTGCAGTCGGAGGCGGGGTGCAAGACGCCGGGACGGGAGCGAACATTCGAAAGAAGAAACGAAGCGAATTCTTCCTGCTGCTGCGAGTTTCCCAGCGAAACTTAAATGACATGCTTCTCTCGTGCAAGAATGTGCTAAGACTGAGACGATGGAAGACTCACAAAACAAGTCCTACCCCTTCGGTTCGGTACTTCGTCTGGGTCACCTCTAAACGCGACGGTGGAAAGGGTGAAATTTAAACAGTTTCTTGCCAGCACAGTAGCATAGTTTAGTTACAGTCTTTGTCATGCTGAAATACTCAGAGGAGATAGTTTACTTAAAGAAGGGATACTGAATATTCGTTTTCAGGGAGGAAAATGTAAGGCAACTGTCAGAAGAAAGAAGTTCAATTTGCTAGAGCATTATGAAATAGGGATGGCCCCAAAGAGTAATGCACACGCCTTCCCTTGTAGCAAGCTAGGTCTGATTCAATCCCAATCCATGTGGCAAGAGAGCTCTCTCTCGGCAGATATTTGCAGTATTTACTCGTTTCTTTTACTCCTTACTCCAGCATTGCGTCATCATTGTTGTTCCCCATCATCAGATTAAGTCTTATTGATTTTAATAACTTTAAATCGTGGAAGGGTCCATAAATCCGAATAAATTAATAGATAAATCATTATTCATGTCTTGTGTATATGTTCTTTGCTCTACATTTGTATGACTGACAAGCTTAAAAATTAATGATAAATATTTCGATATATAAACATTCTGGTATTTAATAAAATATATTTTAATAGAATGTGCACGTTAACATTAATCACGAGGAATTGTAACGAGTAAAAATGTTAGCATCCAATGCGCAGAAAATTTTAGAATTCAATCACAACATATTTTGCTGACACTGTGCTCAGAGAAAATCACTATCAAAATTATAATCAACTCATTAACTATTTATTACGTGACGTTTTCGTTTACATCAACTGCTATTGTCCTTAGTTCTGTAAGTGTAGTGTGTGTTTTAATTGCGGGGAATGGTAGCGTTCCTCCTCCGGTGGATGGTGAGGTGCGGCGCCAACCCATAAGTCGACTTGCGAGGTTTTCCTCAATCAGCGGGGCACCGCCCCAGGCGGGACAAGCTCTAACCTCCCTAATTGCATAGTAGTGTAGTGAAAACAAGTGTATTGGGCGATAAAGACAGGAGAGAGAAGAGGAAAGGAAGATGGCGCGCGGTTCATGATCCATTCCACATTTGCCTGGCGTGAATCGGAGAAACCTCGAAAACTACAGAACAGAGAAGCCGACCTCTAGAATTCGCTTCGAAACAGCGACTTTATTCGACTTAGCTGACTACGCAGTTTGTAACTCTAAAACTCCAGATTGGGAAAATTAAAATTTCTGCTTTCTAACCTATTCTAACTTATAAATTATAATCAATATATCACATCACTACTGGTTACGTATACTTGGTATCATGGTATATGTGACGCGTAATACGGCATAAGAATGTACGTATTTCCTTTTGGCTTGAAATAGTTGCTTGACTTCGTGACAAGGGTTCGAAAGGAACAATATATTTTTATATTAGAACATTAAATTAATGTTATTTAACAATAAACAAATAATTTTTTTCGTGAATCGTGGTCATTAAAAAAAGAGCTACAATAAATTGAAAGAAATTTGCGGGTAACTGCCTTCATGCGATTTAGGTGGCAAGAATAAATGGTAATGATATATCATTCTGAAAATTCTCAAAAAATCTTTAAAATACTAGTTTATAATCAGCACTTATACTTTCACATTTATTAAAACATTAGTTATTTCCATTACAATAAAATACAGTGGATCGTTTATTCACTGACTATGAACTCAAAAATGAAACAGATAAAGTCAAGAAAGTGAAATCATTCGTAACTTGTATATCGTTAGATGAAATATTGCTATCATGTAAACTTCTCTCTAGTTTTAATGTATTGTAGACCAATGAATGATTCATTATCGTAATTCCAATTTGCCATAAATATAAATTAAGATTAATGACTTTGGTATAAGTTTCTAAATGAACTCTGTGGCCTCATAAATGAGTTTTTATTCCTCCCTCCCCCGCCCCGCCGCAAAAACAAACAAAAGAAGAATCCCTGCAATGACGTTTTTAAACAGGTACCACCTTTCATCGGGCAGAAACATTCCACTTGGTAGCGACACGGACAACATAATGCTTCTTTTCTCGGCACGGAGTAAATACACTCCACCGGACTTCGTGCTTTTCTTTATCCCGCAGCTCATCACGGCTGCGGAGATTCCTTCCGCCTCGCGCCACCCCTTCCGCGTGCAGCCGACGCTAGCTGCCTCCCTCTCGGTGCGAATTACAACCAGTCAATGGGAACCGCCCACCGCCGCCGGCGGAGGGACTCAGCCCGAACAAAGGAAAGAACGCGGAATATTTAAGAGCGCATAAAACCACGACACACTGCAAGAAGCCACAGCTTTCATGAAGAGAAATGCGCGCGACATAAATATCCGCATCTTATTTTATTCTGGTTTCTTTCTTCCTCGTTCGTACCGCTCACCCAAGCATCTCCCCCCCTACTTTTTTTTTGTTCGCGTCCTACCTCTTCTTTCCCGATTTTTCCTCCTCCTCGTCGTCGTCGTTGTCGTCGTCGTCGTCGTTCGTCGACCGTCGCGAAGCACAGCGCGACTATAGCGCCTCGCGCGGCGCCCGCGGCAATCTCCCGCGTCGTGCAGCCACGTCGCGACCACAATTCATACTTAGCGGGTGGAACGTCTCGCGGCAAATCCGGGCAATTCCTTTTGTGACACTTCTGGCGTCTCTTTGCCCGTTCTGTGCGCCTACGTTTCCCGGTTTTCCGGGACCGCCGCCGTTCCCACACGCGTGTGTTGCACCCCGCCCCTACCCCACGCGTTCGGTCCGGATATTGCACTCCCTCGGTTTCCCATCTTTCCCTGCTCTTCTGCCTCGTAGCGTTCCCTCCCGTTCCGCCCCCCTAGCCTCCGGCCGGCATCTCTACGTCCCGAGACTACCTGCGCCGGAGAAAATAAAGACTTCAATTTACAGACGAGCCTCGGCGGCCGACTAAGGTCTTTACTTCATTAATTGAGTCTTTGATCAAAAGTTAGTTCCTTCCCGGCTGCAACGCCTCTCGGCCAGAGGATTTCTTCGCGACTCCACGCTCTCTGACGGATAATCGTTAATAAAGTCCGATACAGCAGTCCGCCTTTGGCTGAATCTACGTCTTTGGCGAGACAAGCACGCGAAATTTGCGAACGGATATTGCCACGAAATTACGTCGTTTAGTTGGCTCTGAATGTCAACACGCAACTCGGGATAAAGTAGAACTCTCTGGAAGAGAGTAAAAAAACAGCCGTTGCTCAGCAACAAGATTCTTAAACTCTCGAGGATTTTTATTTAACGGTGAGAGTTGCTGGAGGCGATTTCTTAACGACATGTCGTGATTTATGTAAACACCTCTTTAAGTGAGACAGTTTATTCAAGAAAGAAGGAACGTAACGACTTCAGTAGTCAATACGCATATGAAATGAGGTTGCGAAAGGAAGGAGACTTTCGCTCAAGGACAGTGAGGCGAATCGACAACTTTTCCGAGAGTGAACTTTCAGTTTATTCGGAAAGTGGCGGTTTTAAAGCGTCACGGCTAATGGAGAAAAATATATTGCCGGGTACATTATGGGGAGTTGGGGGAAAGTTGCAAAGAAACATCTCAAATCTCCAGCGTTTCCCGGAGACGCAGAAAAAGAACTGCGAGGAAAACAGCTGAATTCAGTCGAAAGGCCAGTAGCTGCCTTCAGCACAAGCATTCTTTGTGGAATTTTAGTAAAACGAGAATATGATACGTACGGAAATGAGAAGACTAAAATGAATTAAAATATTTGAGTACGAATTTGGGTCAATTCAGGGGAAGTGTTTGATGACTAAATACGAATCAAATAAAATTATATGCAGATATTTAAATTTCTAAGTAAAATTATTATTTTGTATTATTTTTGTAATCCGTTTGAAATTGTTGTAATGTCGATTGCATTAGTGAGTTCCTTTATGTAAAAATACTAAATCTATTCCTTGTTTGTGGCTATAAAAAGCAGTTTACATTTCAAATTTAATTATTGTGTTGGAGATAAATAATACATAAAAGTCAGTTCTGAAAGTAATTCAGCAAAATTCAATGCGAAAGCTCAATTCATTTCCCACAGTATCCAGAAATATGTTAATTTTTTTAAAAAAAGTATGTATTTCTGATGCGGTTACTAATATACATCGCTAACAGTAAGAGTTTACTTTGTTTGAAAAATCTAGGTGCTATGTCTGCATTTATTTTATTGTACTATTGGTAAATATTACGTAACCAATTTTGCGATTTCAATTCGAATCAAACTTCAGCCATCACTTGAAAAAGTCTTCTAGGCACAAAAAGTTCATATTACGTTTTTTATTTCAAATAAGTAATTTAAAACCGTTAATTGACATTTAATTCCATGATATTTGTCTTATTGTCACAAAAGTTTGAAGAATATTATTTGCCCGGTTGAGGTTTGAGAACTCCAGCGTTTAAGTTTACTCAAGCTCAGACAAAAGAAGTTCCACTCTACGCTATGGATATTATATACTCTATGATAATTTATATAGTCCATGTTTTAATAAACCATATAATGATTCTCCTCAAATACGTGGTGTGAACATGAGTTTCCAGTGAATGAATAAACGCGACTAAGCAGCAGTTTAATAAATATATTGATATACTGCGAATATATTGCAAACAAAATGTACTCATCAACCTCCTCTATTCTGCACTGAAATATATCGAGTTTCAAAGAAGAACAAATTTCTTAATTTCACACACAGCCACATTGCGCGCCTCTCACACCGTTACCGTACAGGAGAAAGGATTACGGAAGGATTGGAATATTGATGCGATACATGATGTGGTTCTGGGAATGTACCCCATGACACAAACTACTGCAAACGTCTACGCTTTTCGCATGATTACAACCCACACATATAGTTTCCGCGTACTTGAGAACATCTACCTTAATCCCATGTGCTATCACGACGGCTTCTTCTGTTAATAGTTTATTACATTCGTAGCATGCCCTCAGTGATTAAGGGGATGATGCCCCCCATCATCCCCTTAACGTAAATGTAAAACCACTGTCAGTGAGATGGGATATCTTTGCACTCACGACGTACTTGAAATTGATCTTTTCACTTCGAGGAAACTGTAATGGAACTGCAAGTCTCTTCGGGGAAGAAGCACCGAGCGATATCGGGAAGTAAGTAAGGAGGACCAGGGTGGAAGCAGAATGGACAGAACATCCCAAGGAGGTGGTCATAGACGATTCAAGGAAGTATTGGATCGAAGCTGGAAGCTGGGCTTGAGACGAAATACGTTACAAAAATGGAATGATGAAAAACAACGAACAAATATACCTGTTTTGTTGGCAGTACAGTGTTCTACGAGCTGTAAGATGAAACGAATGGGTAAAAATAGAAAAGCCAATTTTAATATATAAAATCAAACCGAAGATTTCAAATAATCATTACAACAACCTTTCAAAACAAGAACTTTGTGCATGCATTTACGTAACAATCAGATGCATTTCCAAGAAAATATTGTTTATGCACAAACAATGAATTATTTGAGGTAGTTTTAACTGAGGTAACAGTCCCAGATACGCTGATACGTGTCATGACCAAGTTGGAAACACGTACTAGATGCCTCAGTTGTTCTGCAGTGCTCAAAAGCGTGGTGTTGTTACATTTTTACAGTAATTCATTGTCTTCTCTTTCGTCAATATTAAACACTAACTGGAGAAGATGTCAGATTTATTACAATTATGCTGTGGGAGATGGTACTGATTACTGAGCATTAATGCTCCAACTATAGGAGATCGTGTTTATCATGAGACGTACCTACGATATGGCGATACATTACGGCGACGGAGACAACCGTAAAATTAATGCATGTATTTCCACATTTATCAGTTTGTAGGAAAATTCACGATTTAATGGTGGTGTCCATAAACCCATGCTTTGATTGTGACCGACTGCATTCGCCTCACTTGTTGCGATCGGCTCGTCCTCTAGATGAAGCAAGCATGGTTCCTACCAAACTCGCATTTCACTTGATAGCTGATGGGTTCTCATACCCAGTGCGTTCTTTCTATATCTTACACATATCCACGTGTTCATGTGTCGTTCACGTGTCCATATCAGCTTGGACTGGCACTAGCGGAATGTGGGGATAGGTACATGCTCACAACTAGGTAGCCTCAATTGTAACCCTTAAAATGCCACGTTACTGGCGCTACTAGGTTACTGGCGGTACTATATTACTGGCGGTGGCAATCACACACTATTATTTGCGGGGAAAATAAGAAATAGCGCTGTTTAGGTTCATAGTTTGAAATTACATTATATTTTGTTGTAGAGTTAATTCATTTTGATATGCTGTCCTGTAATTACATATGAGAAGTATCTTGGAGAATCGAGGTGAGAATCGTGGTGAAAATCGGAGTGAGCGGTGGAAAACCGTGAAAAGCATCAGGGTCATCGTGAAAAGTGGGGCAATCCGCCAGTTGGTTCGGTGAAAACACGCCTTGGACGGAATTCCCAGAAAAGCCCGAACTCCGTGAAAGGCAGCGAGCGGCGCAAGGAGGCGGGATGGGTGGCTGAACTGTGAATGCGGCGGGACGCCTCGAAGGCGGGGTAGCTGGCGTTGCTGGGGGGGGGGGCAAAATGTGATGCAGAGGGGTTTAAACACAGTGGGCCCATACCGTCATCCAAATCCCTCGTCATTTTCTGTCAAAAAACTACCAAAATGAGACATCTAAACCGTATGCATTCAAAGTACATATATGAGTTTTCTCTATCCATTCTACCCGTGTCGGCAAAGTCTAGAGTCTGTGTTCACAAGCTGGTAAAGAACACTGTTATACAATCCGTAAGCTTCTAATTATCGCATGGATACGAGTTTATCATTTCCCGGTTTCCCCAAAGTGAATCGGAGAAAATGAATGTTAAGTGATGAAATAACTGTAACTCTGTATGAGTAATTTACTGTGTAACTGTATCCAGAAACCGTATATATAACCGTTCTGTAATAATGATGATTGTAGAAGTGGTGATTTTGAAGATGGTGGAAATAGCATCGAGGAATTTGAAAGTCGAGAGTATCTAGTAAAGTTCTAGATCAAGACACAAAAGGAGAGAAAATGTAGAGGATTTATATTTCAGACTAGTAGTAGAGATTTGGGAAAGAAAAGCGAGAGATGACATGCCTGAATAGCTGTAATTCGTGTTCAAGAAAAAGGGCAGCAAAAATTTGATATCTATGACAAAGTAATAGTGTGATTTTCTCGTACAACAACAGAAAAAAAAGTTTTCAGCAGTTTCAACAGAACGGAAGAAAGGTTTATATAGAAGAGAAGTGCCACAATAATGTGTAATTCCTCGAACGATCAATCCTTGCTAATCATCATTTGTAAGGTTAATGCTCATACAGTAACTGGTTTAATTTGTATATTTCAATATCACCCCTTTTACTAAATTTCAATGGCAACGGTAATACCATACGATTGATTCCTTTAAGCTCAGGGTGATGCCCTTACAACATATTATTCGACATGCGGCGTGAGGATGTTTTGTTTATTTTTTAATTCTTTCTACCCCTCACATCTTCCACTTCCCAACCTAACTTCTTTTGATGGTTTTAATACACAGACATTTGAATACACAGACACCCTCATTATACACAATTCCTTCTTATTATCTCCGTAATATTTCAAGATCTTCTGTCATTCATATTTCCTATAAAGTTTTCCTTTATGCACATTCTTACTACTCCATCGCTCATTTCAAACTTTTCCAACCTGTTCTGACCATCGTTTATCTCACACTGCACTCCAGCTAACTCTCCTCCTACCAGTGCTACGGAGCCTAACTTCCTCCTAGCACCCTTCGTTCGTTGGGTCCTCACCCGCACCTCCCACCCCTCCGCCCCACGGCCACTCTCGCACCGCAACGTCCGCCCAGCCTCACCACCCAAGCGGTTACACTGCCATCGGTTCCGCTCCGCCCCGCGTCCCCTTCAACTCCGTTCTGCACCGCCCCCCTATCGCTCTCTCTCTCTCTCTCTCTCTCTCTTCTCTCTCTCTCTCTCTCTCTCTCTCTCTCTCTCTCTCTCTCTCGGCTCCTCCAGCCGCCGCCGCCCTCCCGTCACCCCCGCTGCCCCCACCCTCCGCCGCCCCCGCCATCCCCTCGCGTCCCCACCGCAGGACGCGGGTGTCGCTTAATAAAAACCACCTGATTTATCGAGCACAGTGTCGAGGCCATTACTCAATTTGACCCGGTTCGCCGTTGATAAATTTAGTTGTGCTCTCCCGGCGGGCGCCCCGCACGGACCCTGCGCGCTCTGGGGTTGTGCAGCGCCCGCCCGCGCCCCGCCCCGCCCCCGCCAGGCGCTCTTAGGAGCCGTGTCAAATTATTGCCGTAACCTTCCGTAAATACACGCGTGCGGCGCGGGTGCGGCGGCGCGGCGGCGAGGTGACACGGGGACGGCGAGTCGGCAGCGGGTGGTGCGAGACGGAGAAGGACTCGGGAGAAATGAGGGAGAGATGAGACGAGAATCGTGGAGAGAGAGTTGGAAGGTTGGAAAGTAGAAGTGAGGATATGCGTGGTGAACATCAGAATCTGGAGGAGGTGAGAGGGGCAAGGTTAGGCAAGAAAAGGGAGGCGGTTAGGCACTAGATGAGAGTTAGAGAGGTGAGGAGAACGGGACAAAACAGGTAGGAGACAAGTACGACCAGGTTTGAGAAGAAACGGCTGAGGAATGACGGAGAGAAATGAGGAAAACGGTGAGTTTAGAAGAGAAGTTGTGAAAGTGAAGAGAAAAGTTAAGGAATGGTAGGAGAAGAAAGAAAGTGAGCATTGATGATAATAGGTGACGTACGGAAAGATGCACTAGCTTTGAAAAGACTGGATGAATTAAATTGAAAGAAGAAGGGGTGGAGGCAATTAAAACATCGAGAGAAGCACAAAAAAATTGAGAAGATCCGTAGGGAGTATAATGAACGAAAGGAAATAGTGAGAAAGAAATTGACAAGGAGTGTGAGTGAATGAAATGTGAAAAAACAACGAATGGAAAACGAATAGGAAAAGAAGGACTATAGGGAGGACTAGCAAGGTAGAACGAAAGTCATGGGCGACGGAGAATTACGCAGAGTCGATCTATCGGCTGTGGAAGGCAGTGGGCACTGGAGGTGTTGGGTATGCGTGGGAGGGTGAGCGTGGGCCGGGCAGGGGCGGCGGTGGCAGGCCTGGGGCGGCAGGCCGGCACCGGGGGCCGTGGCAGCGGAGCGGTGAAAGCGGACGCGAACTGGTGACAGTGCGTGGCGCGCACGGCCTCCCGCGACGCGATAAAGCGCTTGCTGTCCAACCGCAAGCTTTTCGTCTCGCGCCCCTCCCACACTTTCGTTGCGCCATTCCCACCCCCCCCCACACACACGGCCCCCTCCTCGCTCAGCCCCGAGCCGACAGACATCGCCCTCCCTCGCGGGTGGGGGAGGGATTGCTTCGCAGCGCAAATATTTGCGTGGGCGTTGGGAGCGCGATAGAGGGCGATTTGGGAGAGGGAGAAAAATTTCGTGTCGTTTGCTTCCGCTGAGGGTGTGTAAGGGCGTGTAGAGTGCATGCGTTACCGTGTTCGTGTGAGCGTGTATGGGTGGGTGTGCGTGAGTGTGTTCGTTTGCGTGTGGGTAGATATGTGTGCGCGCGCGCATGTGTGTGTACGTGTGCGTGTGTGCGTGTGTGTGTGTGTATCTAATGATGGAGATTTTCATTGAGTTAGGAAATGAGAGAAGAATTTCAGTACCTCTTGCAACATTAGTCGAATGTCAGTAAAATGTGCTTTCATTATCCTAAATAGGAAACTTATAATTGATTTGATCCATATATAATTGATGTAATATGAAAATATAGCTGTTATGTATATGTAGATTTTCACTGTTAATGTTCACTAGTTCCTTTGTGTTGTTCATGTGAATGTGGAGTTTGATGGGAATACCAATGTTGATATGTGTTTTGTTAGTACAAACTTCATGGGTATTGTAAATGCAGTGTTGTTGTTGTAAATGTTGTTGTAAGTTGACTACAATGCAAAGAAATATTGAATAGTGGGTGTGCTAAACTACAAATACAGGCAGGAATATTGCAGAAAAAATGACAAAAGTGTTACAAACGCGGTGAAAGTTCGAGGAGGATCCACGTTCGATCGAATTATTAGCCAAGCTTACCGGCAACTCACCATGACAATGGACGCGCACAAGCATGATAGTTACAGCTTGGAATTCTGTATCAAAGAGCTTCCACATCGTGTACAAGCTCCGTAAACGAGGATGCTGCGGGCATCAGGAGAGCTCAAGGCGAGGCGAGAAAACCGGAAGCTCCGAGTATTGGGCGTGGCCGGGGTCAGCAGACGGGAGGGAAAGGGTGGAATGGGCAGGGGAGGGTAGAGAGAGACTGAGTGGACGGGTGAGAGGGGATGAGATGGCTAAATGGGGCACACGATGACGTAGGGAGGGGAGGGAGAGACGAAGGAAGGGGAGATGCCGAATAGGATAGTCAGATGAGAATAAGCGTGAGATGAGAAGGGAAGGAGGGATGAGAAGAGGACGAAGAGGGCGGTGAGAAAAGAAGCGGCGAGTTGAGAAGTGGTGGGAAGGGTAGGGAACGTCAAAGAAGAACCTGGCCAGAGTGGGGGGTAAGTCCGAGAGTAGCTTGAGGTGGGCAAGGCTGGGCGAAGCGGGGCGGGAATCGTGAGGGAAGGGCGAAAGCGTCGCGTTGGATTTCGAGGGCGGAGGGCGGCGTGATTGAAACACGAGAGGGGCGCCCTGGGAACGCCAGGCTGGAGGGCGGCAGGAGGACCCGGACGGGCCGAAGCTCCCGCTGCTGCTGCTGCTGCTGCTGCAAGTGCGGTAATTGCAGAACTTGAAATACGATCATGTACTCCGCGCAAGATTAAAGGTATATGAGGTGATTGATGCGCAGGCATAGGTTGTCTGCGGCGTCTTACCTTCGGGTGAGGGCACTGATATATTGTACGGTGGTGACCGCCCACAAAAGCTCCCCTGTGTCCTTGGGTAGACACAGGAGCTTTGCAGTGTAAATTATCCCGCTTACTCTAGATTAGTTCATTAATGTTTCGTTGGAGAATTATTTATTGACCTAAACATCTATTGTAGAAAAATTGACTTATTTTCAAACTACATTTTTAAGAATAATTCTTCTTAAAGACAGAATAAATTACAATATGTATATTGAAATTGCTTTAGATAATCAATTCAGAAAACCATCGTAGTAATAGTATGCTGGGAAAGTAAAAATTCGACAAGGCATATAATGAAAATTATGTATTTTCTTTAAAGATCTTTTATTGATTTTATTGATTTATGATGATTTATTGCAAAATGATAAAACAATATGAGTACGAATGTATTGAACTAGGAATAAATATAAACAACATAATATAAAATCCACACCAAATCTAAAGCATAAGTTGGAAACACTGTTTAAAATTCTAAAGCATAACTTTGAATACTTGAAGAGTAACATACAATTTACAATTTACATTTTATTATAGATTATATTATGTAGTTAAATGCAATTCCGTTGTGTTCAAAAAATAGAAATATTTTGAAAATATTCGACCAAAATGCTGGAAGTTGAAAAAACAAGCGAATTTTACTAGTTGTGAACATAAACAACTTCCCATATAACGCAACATATTAAGTTATTCCAAATGAAGAGATTTGAGATTCCATAATTTTGTATCTGAGACAACATTCGAACAATAACGTTCGAACAATAACGTTCTAAATAACATAGCAGCTGTACTATATTTTAATTACATACTTTTACTACATTTAAATGATAAAAAGACAATTCGAATTAAAAACTAAAAAATAAAAAACGAAATAATAGGAACGTAATGTAATGAAAATGTGCATATATTTTCTTCTCGCTTATACTCTCAGAGAGTTATAAGCTACTTAGAATGCATCAGTAATGTAATGAAATTGTTAAATGAACATGATCTGTGAACTATTATGGAAGTACAGTGATCTTCAAACTTTGGAGCAATATTATTCAACTAATATTGACAGTAACTACCGTGAAAGTCAGATAATAACGGAACTATCGACCCTACTGAAAAAGGAGCAGGTATTGCACTAAGCAGAAAAAAACCTTTCAGAGGTCGATCAATCTCTGCTCTGATTGATCGCCGCCTGGCGTTCATCATTTGTTTCTGAGCCGCCACGAGCACACTCTGGTGGAGCTGACAGTAAGCAGTTTCGAGAGCCGCTACGCCCCATCACTTTTTTCTTCTTCTTCTTCGACTACTCCCGTGTTTTAACTTTCCCCTTGTTAGCAACGCCCTCTTCCGAAGCTAGAGTTCCTAGAGGAGGAAGAGAGGCGATGGCGGAGTCGATGGAAAGGAAGAGGATGGCGAGGTAGAGATGCCGAGATGGCAAACATCATGAACCTCCCAAACGGCGCCCGCCGGTGCTTTAGCCCTCTGCACTTACAGCTTCCTCTGGTTTCTTCGAGAGCGTTCTAGAGTAGCCCGGAGTAGACCACTCGCATGGTATTACCTATTGGCGTGATGGTGCAGAGTAAAGTGCTGAACGCGTTCACTCGATCACCAGTTAACATAAAATACGCTAGATAGTCCAGTATGATAGGCGTTTGCCAGTGATGACGTCGCAAACCGAGAAAATAACGCAATCTGGCGCTCGGTACTTGTGAATTCACAAGTGAACCACGATTTTAAAAATTAAACAAATTAAAGACACAAAGAATATCAATTGTCAATCGAGGAGTAGAAATTACATGATAAGTGAAGTTTATGTCTAATGCCACTGTCTGAGGAAGACTTAGTAACCGTCTGGTCTGATTGGTAGTTTTCGGTGGCTTCTCCGATAAAGTAAGGCGAAGGCTGGAGTAGTCACCCAACAAACGGGTCACGGACCGCGCGCGATCGACCCTTTCTGATCTTGCCTTCCCATCTTCCCCCTTTACACATACACACTTCATACGCATTACATTGTAACATACGTTGCAACACCAGTCGGGAGCTTAAAGGTTCTCCTGGTTGAGAAACGATGTCCTCCTGAAAGAGAAGTGGATTGAGACAAAATTTCAGTAGCCGACATGTAGGTAAGCGCAGTATTTTATATTTCAGTTGGTGTTATCATCACTACCTCTCAAATTTCTATATGCACGACACGCACGGGACTCAAGACCCCCCCTCCCCAAATACCAGGCGCAGTCGCATACCGAAAATAGTGACTCACTCAGTGCACCTGGTAAACTTACTACAGAAAAGAGTAGCAATGCTCGTATTGGTTTAGAGAAAATGATATTCTTATCTATAATATCATCCAACTATTAGAAGACACAGATAGTTTCAAGGTCAGGGACACACACAAAAGACATGGTTACGAACAGAGACGTGCATGGACCCAAGAAAATATTTGATTGAAATTGGTGTTTCAACACGGCATATGTTTTGTCGTGAATTTGTAATGATTACTTAAAGTTATAATAAATAAAACTGGCATTACTGCGAAATCCACAAAAAAACTAATGTTGAGGATTCATGCCTTTAAAATATGGTAAAATGTTTAAGTGCTCGAGTGATGATCCATAAAATTCACTCACTTCGACAGAACGTTAATACAAACTGAACTCATACATAAAATGGAAAATATAGCCATTAATAATACAATATTTATTTCTTCTAAAATAATAACAGATTCATAAAAATGTTTAACATTGAGTTGTTCGATTCAATAATTCGCATGCACTTAATTAATAATTGATTGATCAATTATTTAATTTGGGTTATGATTTATAATAATACAGATGCCACTCGATCAGGAGTACTCAAGAGGTATAACATACTTTAAGCTCTCAACAGCGTATTATTTTCCATATTTACAATGTAAACTAAAAAAAATCGATTTGAAATTTAAATGCATTAACTATTTAATTAGGTTTCAATTTTTGTCACAATGAAAAAGCTATTATTCATCTTTATAATGTATTAATCATCAGACTAAAACATCGTTCATCATGCATAACGAACAGTATGGACAATACCCTTTTAGTTGTTTGGTATTTATGAGCTCCAAACAATCACAAGGGAATATTTATTTAAATTGAGATACTTTCGCTATAACACTGGCTGCTTGTCGGTTCAATGATTCCTCTGCCCAACCAGTTCGTTCACGATGAGAGCGTTCGTTCCACTTGTTCGTTCACGCTCTTATCGACGATAACGCGCTGTGGATGGAACGAAACACCTCTTTTTTTCTCTCCTCTCCAACGATCTAAACGTATTTGCCTGGACCTCATTTAAAATTCCATTTCCCACTTCTATTCCCGTCAATCGAGTTTTGTTTGCTACAATCATCGCTTGGGCGATACTCAATCATAGTTTGCGCCAAAATATCGGATTAACGGAGTCGAGATAATACTCTCATCTTCGGGAAGACGAGAACCAATCAAGGAAACCCGCGTGCGCATCACTAACGGAATCAGGTGAGAGTTCGCAATACATCAAGCGATTTAAGAATGCTTGTAACGCAAATAGTAAGAAATCAAGTAATAAACATAAAAAATATAATTTAGCTTTGGATTTTATTTTCAACTCGTATTCCCTGTACGCATTGCAGCTATTAGTGATATGGGATTATCGAAAATACTGAATAGTGGCTTCTTTTATCAGCATCCTTTTGCCACAATAGAATGGTACCTGGAAGCAAACAGCCCACGAAAACCTTAATTATGCAACTTCACTTTACAACTTCAATAAAAAAACCCTGTTCTGAGTAGAGTATAAAAAATGATTTATTGATAAGAATTATTGTTAATTCACCTGTCTACAACACCTGTGATATATTTTCAGCACACATGAATGAAAATAGGTTTTTGAGTTTAAAGTTTAATGTTAGGAAAATCATTCATTGCGATACGCACACTGCTAAGTAGAATTTGTGCCTTTGGCACATTATTTTCTACGTTTCCATTGCTGTCTCGGTCAGAAACCATTTCGTTCGTATGCCAATTACCAATCAATTTATCGTAAATTATTAAAAAATCTATTTTCACTTCTTTCAATTTTCATTTTAACTTTCTTTTCACACGCATGTATGCTCTACCACAGATTAAGACACACATTTCTTAATCTATCACAAACATTTCAACACCTAAGATTAAAAACTGCCACTGATTTGAAAATGTATTTTAAATTTATGCGTACACTATTTAATACAAGGTGTTTGAATAACACAATACGTAATGTTTGAATGCTGTTACTTATTTTCTCACATTTACATTCAATTCTCGCGGCCAACATATTTTATTGATTGTAGAGGAAGGAAACATTTGTGCAGTGGAAAAATCACTTTCATTTACAATACAGGTATTTCATTTGTTTTTGGTTTTTGCTTTGAGAATTTTAATATGTACAAATTACAACATTACTCTTCATGCTAATTTGGAAGTTAGTTGTATTTTATATGTAGAATACTGACTCGTGCGTAAAAATAATGTTTTACACAACTTGCAAATGGCAAAATTAATTGTATTGAGTTCGTAAATATAAATGTAAAAATACCAAAATTTAAATAATTACAGGTAATTTAAGAAATATTTTCACATTATTGCTGGGTGGTGGCGTTCACCGCTCTCACAATATTTTACAAAGAGGGTGAGAGAGATATAATTGGAAGTAGTTTCAATATATCATCTCACAATCTATCCTAATTTAAAGGTCTTCGGAGTTACCTTTCTTTGGAAAGGAAGTTATATTCTCAACCTGGGATCTGAATTTTTCCCATCACAGCGTTTGCATCAATTGACGTATTTTGATGGGCATCTGGTACATATAAAACTGAAATAGGACAAAAAGGTACTAAACTTTTACATTACGAGCACTAACAAATACAGCTTCTAACAGAAATAGTACCTAATAACCACGTAGTTGATGCGGCTTAAAATAAAATGTAGAAAAAATTGAAAAATTAGTACGGGTAAGTTACAAACGAAGTAGTTTTTAGTATATTGAAACAAAAGTATATAAGGAGACGTTATAATTGCATGTGTACCACAAATGAATCTTATAAAGTTGTACACTGTTGATTGCGTACGTTAATCTAATTTAAGTATACTTTCAAAGATTAACGGTTTTTAGAGTTGTCTAGTTTTCTGTGTCTAAATTGAATGATAGTGCTTTTTCTAACAATGGCAATTGCATTATTTGAAGATTTTCTTACAGACCAGAGGAGTTAAAATCAGCCGAATTTTAGTCACTATGAAAAAAATAAGTTTTTTTGGGGCAATCAAAACGGGGAGGAAGCTTCGGAAAGTGAGAGATCGAGTGATAAAGGATGATCAAATTTTAAAATTATGAAAGAACAATACAAATACCTACATTTGTTTATAGATGAAATACCCCTAATGAAAAATAAAATATAATTTATCTCATTTTGTAAAATATTTTCAAAAACAAAGTAAAACAGAATATTGCTTCCGTGTTTTCTCAAGGATAGGGATAGCAATCCTCATGCGCGATATGGCTAGAATTATTTACTTTATTTCCTCATGTCTTGTACTTCGAATCAAAGGTCCGAGACCCCCCCTGACCCCCCTGACCCCCTCAAAACAACAACAACAATTGTTTACTTATTCCTGTAGGATTCCTCATCCAAAATGTCCAAGAATTTATTGTGCCGTAACTTAGTAGAATTATGAAGTTATTTGTAATATCTGTAATCTCAGATGTGATTTTATAAGACTTATCCCCTCATATATCACAGAAAGGTCATGCATTACTGTATTTGCTTCGATTGATTGATGTTTCCAAAGCGTCATCTGCTAAATTCATTGGTCCCGTAAGTGTGTGTACGGATAAAAATATGAAAATACTAATAATAATAAAAGACAAGGGAGAGAAAAGAAAGTTCTCACGGGTTCCGTGGTCAGTTTGTGAGAATACTGCTCTGGCATTCGCTTGGTCTTGGTTCAGAAGAACCACGTTAAACAACTAATCAGAGTAGCCGACCGCTACAATTCTTCTCCAGATAGCGGCTGCACTCCACCTAGCATAGCATATGTAACTAGTGTCGAAAATCCTGCCACCGTCGGGAATCACACCCTCAGATTTCCCTGTCAGAGGCACTGCAGCGTTTGCATCGGTCTACTCTATCTTTCCCTCAGTACCCACGATCTGCCGTTTGGGATACTGCTTCATTGTTTGGCATGCCTCTTCCGGCCGAGCGCCTTGGGCGAGATTTTATCGATCTCCCTTCCGCCCGCTCTACAATTACATAGAGCGCCGGCGCGGCGTCTGAAATTCCACGCGTAGGAGGACGGAGCGACGGGCAGGAAGGGGAGTGGGGAGGACATCGGAGACCAGGGGGTGGAAAGTGGCAGATGCCACGCAGAGAGGTTGAGAAAGAAGAGGGAATGGAACAGATGGTGATGGTGGAGGGAGAGAATGGGAGGAATGACTGAAGCTGTATTGGCGATAGAGACTGGATGGCGTGTAGGCGTAGGCAGGAGGGGGAAGGGAGAGTTTTTCAAGTCAGTAGTAGTCAAGGTAGCCCATCGATATTTGTAGAGAATTAAGGGTACTAGAACATTTTTAATGTACTTCACTTCAAAATTCGTAAATAATAAATATTATATAGCATGTTATGAAGACTTATGGTCCATACATATATGTACAAAACAATTTCCAATACACTCTTTCCAAAACATTATGTTGTCTGTTTTAACGAAATGCAAAGATCAGAAAATACACTGGCACAATAAAAACATCTTAGTATATTACCCTACAAATTTCAGCTGTTTATATAATTCTGTTTCTCTCACAGCTGAAAAAGCCGTATCGGGACGCATTGACGAAAATATCTCACGGCGTTTCAAGAATCCGTGTTTACGGTCAACATTGCTTTCAATGCTGGGAGTTTAGAAGGTCAAAAGAAAGCGAATTGACTCACGATCTAGCGGTCTGCAGCACGGCACACGGATGAAAGTTGAAGGCTGGTATTCTGAAAGTTATTGGGCGTAAAGAGTATGATTTGGTATTTGTTAATAAAATGATCTACTTAGGCGACGAATTTTATGTACACAAACAATAATATATTCATTATATACTTCAATGAAACACAAATTCTGATGAGAATATTACCCACTTCACAAGAATGCCGAAAAAAATATATCCTTTCTCAAAAATATACTTCTCTTATTCAGGTCCTTCAGTAATGGTGTATGCTGGTCATGTAGCCTAACATGTGACAGTGAAATGAAATTACCACTGTCAGTGATATAATACGTTCTGTTTTGCTAAAGTCGCAATGAAGGGATGTCATGAATATTTTACATTCTTAGGACTATGTACGCCTCGATGCATATCGGATATCACAATTAATATTTTAGACGCGTTCAGTACATTCTCCAACGCACCAACATTTCCTAAACCGAAGATGAATCATTGCTTTTATAATGATTCATCCTAATTAGTCAGAGACGAGCGATCGAGTCGTGAACAATTTTCTCATTCCCTCATATTAAGCAGAGGGTACACATTGCCTAATTGCATTACAAATAGTGTCCCGCCTTCATTGTGTCACGCAAGTCCATCAAAATGCATTTTCGCGGAAGTAAGTTCGCGCCGCTCGGGTACATGATGTCATGCGTCTCCAGTTTCCCAGAGCCTGTGCACACACTACAAAATATTGTGTTACTCACAAAGGGGAAAAGAAGGGGCACGGAAGAGAAGGGTCTTATTGGAACGCTCGGCGACGGCAAAGAGGCGCCACACAGGGTGTTTCGGAGCTCCGGACAAAGAACGCAGAATGTTGGCATCGTGGTGCGTTAACACATTTCCGCAATACTGTACATCTCAATATCGACATCATAATATCTACACAACGCAATCAAAATTAACGAAAATCCACTCCTAACAATACAACACATCGACAACACAATATCGACATCACAATATCAACACAGCGCAACCAAATTGAGGAACAAAAACCCAACAGTGGCAGGCATTATAGCTATTAAGATACCTAAAATATATTATGAGTGTTATTACTGCCAACGCCAGAAGTTAAAAATCGAGGCAGAGTGTAGCGGAGCCGCGATTTTTAATTTGAACGATGTAGTAATTACACTAACATTTCGTGGTATGTTCAGCGTTTTACTGGTCACCATAAAAACTCAATTTGTTTGAGAAAATTTACATTACTGCGATATGAAACACATGAATTATGTTGTTGCGGCACGATAATCGATATTATTGGGTATTGCTTGCGATATATCTATTTCAACAATACACTTGTACACCGTGGCTCGAGGAACATGGAGGCTGAAAATTCGTCTATACCTCAAAAATTACCAAATATTTATTTTTCAAACTGCACAATTAATAACATTATAATTAATAATGAACATCCTCAAAAGATATGCGTTTCTTTTAATACTATTTCTCTCATAAATTACCATATAATTTTTGCATAATAATGATGACTTGCGATGAATGGGTAGTTATTTATTTAGGTTACTAAGGATGTTAAATTTCTTAATCTACAGGTAGGCACAAGTGCACTTAACAAACTTACAGGATTGTATGTTAACAAGGGTTAAAGACGCATGTGGCCGATAAAGCATTTTACAGTTTGCCCTTGGCCAAGAACTATCGAAACCAATCATTTGGATCAAAAGTTGGTGTATGTATGTATCTATTGAGAGAAAAAAATATTTTTAATTTTTCTTATAAGGTGGTATTTCGAACGGCATTGAACGAGTCTTGACTGATATAAGAAATAACGGACTTGTTTAGTTTCAAACATTCCCTATAGCCGCGATTCCCGAACATCAATTGCGTTAGTTATTTCCTCTGTATCCACCTAACAACCTAGACGTTACGCCTAAATTCGAGCCTTGGTTTGGGTATTTCCAAGTACTCGCAATCCTACCGGAGGTTTCTAACATCACAGTGAGCAGTGCTTATTGCCGGTGCACAAAATAACTCATACATATTTTTTTTAAATGTTATTTTGTAGTTAACCATTTTCACCTACATTTTCACCTAAAAACACCTACAAGAGACAAATGACAAAGTTTTTTACTTGTGTTGTGAAGTATCTTTTAAAACTGCTTACTAGGAAAAAAAGTTTTTGTCTGAACATATACTCACTGAGATAAAAAAAATTATGAATGTTTGAAATGTATTCCTTTTTCTCCAGTGACCACATGGGGTAGAAATCAGCTAATTGGTCTGCTCCAACTATGAGAGTAAGAACTAAAACTATCTAGGGTTCTGCTCTGCATACCTATGGAATGGGAAGAAATCAAATAGGTGAACGATCGGGGTAACCAACTTCCAGAATTCTTCTCCGGATAATGATCAGATATTTCAAAATAGAAAATTCGCCACCTTTGGGGCTGGAACCTCAAACCTTGCTATCTACAATTCTTCAGTCGCTGATATTCAACTACATATTATGTTGCTACCTGTTACATACAGCATTTAAACACACTTTTTTGAACATTTTAAGCTCTGACCATTAGTTTAAACTTATTTTTTTGAAAACTATGAAGCAACTTTCTTTTTTTGTTAATTACATGACGGTGATTTTAAACGAAATGACTTGAAAAAACACCTTTAGTTATTTACCCACTATTTTCTTCAAGAAATATTTGTAAGGAAAACAAGAGTCACCGGCTTGTATAACCGAAGTCGCTAAGGCAGAGAGGCCGTAACTGCCTTGCCTAGAAAGGTCGCGGTTTCTAATCCTTCCTCGGGCATTGATGTTTGTGTTTGTTCGTGATTTTCTTAAGTTTTCTTTTTACACTTCCCCTTACAGTTAAAAAATTAATATTGTTGTCGCTGTGTGACCGTTGTTGAAATGCGACCTTACAAAAAACAAGTCATATTACAAATTTATAAATTTTAGAATTCCGTAAACAGCTCGACAAAATATTAAACACAATGCTGAAGTAAATAATAGAGGAACATATGAACCCTATATATTAACTCGGGGTCTGTTACAAAATAAATGTATTTTGTGCGGTGAATCAAGTAGGGAAATTACTTCGTTGAAGAATGATGGTTAACAAAAAAAGGGATTTAATTACCACGAAACCATTGGAAAAAGAATAACGAAAGACGTTCTCAATGACGTTCAGCATAGTCACGTTTATCTAATAGTATGCATAAATATGAAGAGGAGGGAGGGAAAACAAAAACTAAACTGAATGACTAAAGTCAACTTTTAGAACAATTGACGTTTGTATGAATGACTTAAGATACATAAAAATTTACATACATAATACATAAAATTAATTATGACGTTTGAAGTAAAAACAATGATGTATTTCCCCTCTACATTATGCATTTTATTACAATATTAATTAGACTATCAATTAACTACCTGCATGTGACATTTTATATACAACATGAGTTTGTTCGAAAAAAAGAAAAGGAACGTAATTAATTATCAATTCAAATTATTTTTCTGTATAATGAAATATTAATCATTTATCATTTTCCATTAAAAATCTCCAACGGATTTTCACAATAATATAATAATCTACCACATCAATAATTATACTGATTTGCGAAGTAAAGTGAAAAATATTTGAATCGATTTCACGCACAACTAGCGTTGAATTCATCGTCACCTTCAGAAAACATGTGAATATAAGATTAAGTTCTTGTTGAGAAGTTAGAAGTATGTATGGTATTGGGATGCAAGGGGAAATGTTCTAGGTAAGAAAACAGTGAAATAATTTTTAATAATTGGAAAAGAATTAAGTAAAATACGAACTGGGAAGCTTTTATACATAAACAAAGGAAAGAAAATTTAATGAAATGGTGTGTGACGAATGAATCATTATGAATTCATTATGCAACTGTCAGGTAACAAGTCTGACAAAGTACTTCGTAGCGCAATCTGAACTGCCACCTCTTCATAAAGTGGTAGCGTTATTTGAAAAAGGCTATACTGTAATAGTAATAATAATAAGAAGAAGAAGAAGAAGAAATAATAGTAATAATATAATTATAATAATAACAAAAATAATAATAAATAATATTAATAATAATAATAAATAATAATAACGTACAGAAATAGTGATAAGCAATGTTTATAAATATAAATAAAGTAATGTGCATTAACCACCGAACATTCATAGCGGATTTCTGACGCTTCAACGCTGAGTACTGATGCCCTTTCCGCGAATCACCCTGTGTTTATCCCAGTCGCTCTCATCAAAGGGGCCCCCTCCTCCCATCGGCTCGGGTGGCGGCCGCGCGCCATCTGGGTATGACGTCACAGCGTCTGGGGGCGCCGCCGAGGGCGCGATTAAAGACGGCAGAAATTGGAATTAGAATCGCCGGGGCGCACCCAAGAAGAGAAACGATCTGAGCGAATGCTGTCGCGACGTGGCAACGGCGGCGAAATAAAAAAAAGAAGTACTTTTGAAACATAATTATGCAGAAATTAGAGTAGGAGAGGGAACTGACGTCCCGGCAACACTGCGGCGGAGCGGCGGCGAGACCGAGCTACGGAAGTAAAGAAAGAAGAAACGGGAAAAGGGGAATATAAAAGTGGAGAGAAATTCCCGATCGGTTTGTAGTAGAGTGGAGATCCCTTAGCCCACGCTAAACGGAATGTTATGAGACCTAATATGAAAGATGCCTTTGATCCACGCAGTCAGCACTTCCAGTAATAGAGGAAGGGCGCGATCAATGTCATAAGCGCCCTTTAACAGATACCAAAATTCTCCTTCCACTACTCCCACAATCGTACTTCACTGAGAATCTGCTTCCCTCCTCTCCTGACTTCAAGTGTAATTTTTTTCGCAAAATAAATTCTTTGATGAAAATGGGTACTCGTATAAAAATTATTAGAAGCTAAAACTTACCGGGCGAAGTGAAAACGCTTTTAGAGTAAAAAGGCCCCAGTAGAAAATTCTGAGCCGTTTGCCTATTATTGGACAGGTCAAGGGGAACGGTGCTGTTGAAATGTTCATGAAATTCGGTAACCTGTGTTGAGCATCGATTCTTGCAATTGGACATTCCACTTCGGTTTCATAGTTATCTATAAGCATGCATGGTGAACTTACGCGACTTTCAAATATGCAAATTTCCATATTACAGTAAAATGCAATAAAAATAAGTATTTAATATATCTCAATAAACAATATACGTTTTATCATTCGGTCTTTTCTTCTAAATATATAAATCGTTTCTATTTATTCCCTTGTTCATTAGTCTCCGTTTTTACCGTTCTTAGTTTTCTCTGAAGAAAAATAATTTTACATTTCTCACAAACCAATTCTCTTTTTGCATTTTTATCGTTCTTCCATACATGATTGTTTAATCTATCTTCAATAGTAATATTTTCGTACTCATCTAATATTTGTCAATCAAATCCTTTTCTTCACCCCTGCAATTTTTTATATTCTAGGAGGACCCTATCACACAATTGGCTATCGTCAAACATCGCCATCACCTCGCCATACAGCATCCAGAACATCAAGTCTGGATGATCTGTACTTTTCCTCCTCACTCCGCTCTGCGCCGCTTATTGCCGACGCTTCTCCACGCTTCCACCCGCTCCGCCCCTCCACGCCACGCTCAACCACGCCACGCTCAACCACGCCACGCTAACCACGCGCTCAACCACGCCACGCTCAACCACGCCACGCTCAACCACGCCACGCTCAACCACGCCACGCTCAACCACGCCACGCCTCAACCACTGCCACGTCAACCACGCCACGCTCAACCACGCCACGCTCACCACCACGCGCCGCTCAACCACGCCACGCTCAAACCACGCCACGCTCAAACAAGCGCACACGCTCAACAACGCCCACGCCTCAACAAACGCCACGCTCAACAACGCCACGCCTCACAACGCCACGCTCAACAACGCCACACTCAACAACGCGCACACTCGGGCCGCTCCCAACCCTCATTTCTCCTTGCCCGACCCACACTCGCGCTGCTCCACCCGCGAGCTGGAGATTATTATATTTTCTGGAGCGCCTCGCAGGAATTCGAGCGGCTCGCGCACGCCCGACATACACGTGGGATAGAAAGGAACGTCATGCGGGAGCGGAGGAAGTGAAGACGGTCGGAGATAGCGACGGAGGCGGCACGGGGACGAGAAACGAATGTTTCTAGCACGGTGACAGGGCCTGTGGTGTGAGTGCGGTTGGTGGTGAGGCGTAAGGAGGATCTCCGAGTTGAAGACAGTTGTGGTGAAGGTGGAAAGACGTTCGGGGAAGGCGTGCTGGTCAAGATGGCGGCTGACACGGCGGTACGCGACGCGGCGTGGGAGCGGAGGCAGAGGGCGGGGGTGCCCGCGCACGTGGTAAATGTGGTAGTGCGGCTGCGGCTGTGAGGTGGCGGCTGTGGTACTAGCGTGCCTCCGGTGGCGAGCGGTGGTGGGCGGTTTGGGGTGGTGGGCGTGGTATGGGAAAGAGCGGGTAGTGAGAGCGTTGGAGAGGGGTGAGGATCGTGCGTGATGGCGATGGGCGGGTAATAGAGATGGTACTGATTGTGGGAGTAGAGGGGTTGCGGGATGGATTTGGTGGTGGGGTGTGAGTGATAGGGTGCGTGGAGTTTGATAGCGGTGGGTGGCGTGGTGGGGTGTTACTTGCGAGCACATGGTTGATGGTGCTGAGTGGTCATGAGGGTGGGACCACCCATTACTTTTTATTCTTTTCGGAGCCTAGCGCTCCTGCGTTGATACCCATTTG
This sequence comes from Gryllus bimaculatus, assembly GCA_017312745.1. Lineage (NCBI taxonomy): Eukaryota > Metazoa > Arthropoda > Insecta > Orthoptera > Gryllidae > Gryllus > Gryllus bimaculatus. The sequence continues at coordinate 5,689,884 of BOPP01000037.1, forward strand.
CCTGAGTGGTGCCGTGGTGGTGGTGTGAATAGGTGGCGTGGGTGACGGTAACGAGGTCGGATCGTCGGGGGGGGGGGGAAGGAAAGAGGCGACGGCCGGGCGACGACGACGCGCGCGTGGGGGCGCCAGTGAGAGCGGAGTAGGCGAAGCGACGCGCGTGTGTGGATATTTGAGGCTTCCAGCTCAGAGAGCAAATGCCGGAGGATTCTAAAGGGCATTCGCCTCAAGAAGGCGCTTTCGATCCGTCAACGAGAGCGAGATGCTTTTCCGCGAATTTTTCGAGGACGACGTCTGCAAACGCGGGGCTCGCCTGCCGACGTGCGAGGTATTAAAATGGAACGTTTGCGTTGACGCAGCCAGAATTCTTATAAAAAATGGAAAATTGTGGAATCGGTGCAAATGCATACATGGGATTGCTGTTATATGTTTGTGGTTGCATTTATATGTAATCACTGGACCTATGATTTTAAGACATATGTCTATTTAGTTCCTTTAAAAAGTTATGGAAAATAATTGTACGCAAATATGTTTACGAATCACAAAAATATTAATCTACTGAAAGCATCTAATAGTGCCTAAAATTTCCGAAAAGGCAGTTGATGTCTATTTTAACATATTTAACTAAAACTGCCTAAACGAATAATTAATAAGTAATAAGAAATATAATATTATAATTACTCATTCTTTTTATATTTATTGCAAACAAGTACTTTTTCGTATTTCCTGAAATGAGAATATTCCCTGATCGAACACTCATTCAACTACGCACCCAACACACCGAACGTATAAAGAGATATTTCACGCTCATCTCTGATCAGGAGGCGCTTCTTAGAGTTACACCTATTCCCGGTGCAGCTGCGTATTCCTGCGAGGTGCACAAATTCCTTCGCGGCACCTCCAGACGAATATTAATCTCCGCTTTTGTGTTTTTAGCATTTTAAGTGCATGAAACGTCAGTTTTCATGCTTAACAGTGCCTAATTTCATAATTTTGTTACATATTTTAGATGCCTAAAATTCCAAGATCTAGTAATCACGTCAATATTTAAGTTTACCAAGGTGTGAAATACGCCTGCGCGCATGCCTACATGTCTGCAGGCATGCAGGCATGCATGCATTCATGGTATATGCCTCATCTGATATTTAAGCTACTGACTCTACGGCTTAAAACACGATTTGTAACTGAAGGATCAAATTATGTTTATTGCATTAATAGTTTATTATTTTTGTAACTGTATACACTAATTTTATTTCTAAAAGATTTAATTATTCTACACACTAAATATTTGAAGAAGTAAAACGAATTATTGTACATCGTATGGTGAATTAAAACAATTTCAGTCTCGTATCGATTTCTTAAATGAAAGGCATTGTAAACATTTTTTAAATATTCTGTTCTGCTTTAGTTCTTTGCAAGACATGTTTTATCAAATATTGCAATGGCAACATTTTTGCTTAATGCTTTTGAAAGCGCATTTGTCATAAACAAGATAAAAGAGAACATTGCCATCAACTGGCGAATTAAAACGCAGTCTACACGTCGATTGTAAAATAAACGGAACAATTTATCAGATAAGATATTTTTTGCACAATGTGATTTGCACAATGCACAAACACTTGATAAGCTGCTTGACAACAAGAACACAGTAGCAAGTCAATAATACAAAATTTGAACTGGTGTAAAAGAACTAGTTCATTTTCTACAAAATTAAATACATGCATATTGGATCACAACACTTACCATTGTAATGAAGGAGCTGCATTACAGTTGTTAGATAGACTCCAAAATGTTGAAATTTGAAGACACTGATGTAGCACTCCCGTCAGTCGTATACCGTACATTTTCACAATCACAATTCACGAAAAGTACTATTTTGACATACAATCACATATTCTTGTACGTTTCCTAATAAATAGAAATGAAATATTGCACCAGCCAAAAAAGAAACGCCTTCAGAAACTATTATCAGTGGCTTGCATGGAAGGACTTTTAAGATTAGTTTTTTTCAACACAAATTTCACGTAATAATTACTAGTAGTCTCAATATTCAAACACATTATATTCACTTAAATTGACTTTAATTGCACTACCCAGTCTTTACATAGAAAAGGCTTGCGTAACGACTGTTCGCAGACCCTAGCAAAATAGAAACTAGACGCGAACTGCTCAACAGAACACGAAATTGTGAACTGCGAGCCTTATCGCTGATGCAATCTGCGACCGCTGTCGGTTGAAGTAACCTTGTCGCTCCGCAAATCCGTCTTCAGATACTCCCTGAGACGTAAAGTGAACGCTTTTTGGCGGGACTCACGAATACGTATTTCAAAAATCGCCTAGTATTTTAAATGTGATTAATGTTGGTTTTTTTTGTGCAATTAACATTTTCGTAAAGCGCGTACATTTCAATCTTTAGCGGTTAGATAACTTAAACTATATAATTGTGATAGCATTTATAAATTATATTATTGATCTGAGACAGTAGTATCCTTCAATGTAATTATTTTAATTGTACACTAGTTTACTTTTTATTGCTTAATTTTGATGATGTCTCTATCTGGAGTTTTCTCAACGTGGCAGATCGAGAACGTAAACTATGGAAAGGTTTCCTTCCCATTTGCGTTCATGAGACAGGTGGCTACGAATGGTACTGAAAACCAAACTTTCTTAATTGGATAAACATACGAAATATATTAATAGGAGAACATTATGAAATTTATTGGCATTAAACATCAAAAGTCATTACTCAATGCTATTATTAATTGTATTTAAATAAAAAATAAACACTTAAAAACACTTTTTGAATGACATTAGCAAACAACAATAACAAAAACGTGACAAACTTTGAGATGTTCAGCGTTTAGGTAGAGTGTATGAATTAAAACTCCCCAAGTGAAACACAGTATATGCGCTGAAAAACTTAATAAGACTGGTTTAATTACGCACATAAAATACTTCACAAGGGATTTCGTACATCTTTTAATTAACCATTTCGAATTCGGCATTCATAAAAACATTACTACAATGATAAGACTATAGTTATTATCTCTTACATCGATATTTCTTCAAAACCGCAGCATTTAAAACATTGTGAGAACATTCAGTGAAAGTCCATTCAAGAACACGATAAGCGTTAGGAGTCTTCAAATGATCGCGTAGGCAGTAAGAGACTCCCATAGAGACCCACCTCGGCACCATCAAAGCGTATCTGCCAAAGTGACCCTCCAGACGGCAACGCAGAGAAAAGAAGAGTTATCTGAAATATCCTGAGGGACACTACCAGAATCGACGTTTGACAACGACCACCGCGGGATATAAACCACCAAAGATGCAATGAAGATACACGACCGAAAGCGACATTCCCCGCCCCCACCGGCTTCACAGAACGTTCACTTTTAATGCTTCTTGTATGGGTACTTCGTCGCCCCGCCCGCTCTTCCGATTCTCGTGTTGACGGCGCCGACGAACCCCCATCAACCAACTCCCCTCCTGATAGTCTTCCAGTGGCGTTGTAGATCTCGAAAGCCATAACTCGGGCATCCGCCCCGGCGTGTTATAGAACGGCGTTGGAAGCTCGCTTTTCGGAATTACGCTGGAAATATTCACAATGGCGGCGTCCCGACTTCCTTCTCGTCCGTCCTCCTCTTTCCTTGCGGGGGGAGGGGGGAGTACAGGGGGGCGGGAACGAGCGGAATTTCCAAAAATCTGTCATATTTTCTCTTATCTAGATTCGCCGCCTCTCCATCACATTCATCGTGTTTTAGGAGAAGGTCGGTGGTAACAACCGACGCTCGGACGACGTGGGATAAGGAGCGGGGCAACGGAGCGGTGAGTGGGAAGGGGGTGAGGACGGGAGATAAGACGGCGGCTCCCGTCACGTAGTGAGGGACGGGGACGGGGGAGGTGCCCGGAGAGGGCGGACAGGGCGGGGCGACGTAGTGAAAAGGAGATTGCGGGGAAAATTTGTGAAGGAAAAGAAGCGAAAAGGGGAGAAAAATGTCAGATAATGCATCGTACGCTGGAGTGGTTGTGAGATGGGGGCGGTACCGCATTGCCTGTGTGAGAACGTAGGTATTAATTAGGTCTTCGTGGCGGAAAAACTTCTCACCGTGGAGTTACATCTACTTTGCGGTACTTAACGTTTAAAGACGTTTGGCGTGAGGTGTTTTAAGACTACACAACGCGGATGTGTTCTCACTTTAAATCAATAGTAATAGGTAATCGTAATCCATTTTTAGATACAGGCTTGAACATTGTTAACACGTTGGAACAGGATCTATTTTTACCATTTGTACGGGAAGAACATAAGACCACATGCCGTCTCAAATTTCACACATAGACTATATCTTGAAACTCAATAAATATTATGTATGAGATCGGTGATGGATGTTTCACGGATAGATAAAATTTCTAATAAAGAAATATGTAAACGATTGTAAAATATGAAATCATAAAATAGTTCATGATGGCCTGAAACGACTGAACCAATATAATTCCAGAAACTTATAACAAATAATAATCTACATATCATTCAGATGATAGCATGAAATGATCTACCTGTACGTTTCTGCCAAAAGAGATGGACACATTTGGAGGTGAATTACCATTACCCTGTGTTGTCTATTATCGAATTCAATTACAGTATTGCTAGAGCTACTATCTTCCTCTCTTCTTCATCAAAGCCAATAATTTTAATTTGCTCAAACTATCAGATACCAATATTTCTACAAGAACTCCTCAAAAAAGTATCCTTCATTAATATTTGCGGACTGAGATTACTGACCATTTGTGACAAAGACGACGAAAAAATCATAATTGACGGTCATTTTCCGGTTCAACATTCCGGTTAATTCAAAATTAGTAACAGTGTTTTCAAGCATATTTTTTAATAGAAATAATGATACAAAATTTACATTATTCACAATCGTTTCGTTATTTGTATACAATTATTACGTTTACTTCCAGGTAGTTCTACTATTTTCATCCATTTGCATATTCTTAATTGTTTTTACCTTTTTCATTTCCCAGTTCATTTCTTGTGTTTTTTAGATAAATAATAAAGAATTTGATCTTAAAAAATATGCAACGTATAAAACTGAAAATATTCTGCATTTATTTCAGTTCATTTGAAAGTTTTATCTCGTGTATTCAAGGGGCATGAAACTGATGCAAAAAATGATCTACTTCCCTTCTGTTCAAAATTCAAAGCAGGCATTCAGCCAATACTTATGAATACGAAACATACTCCGAGACATTAGAAAACTCAGCACAAAACGAACTAATTTATCGAATCCCAAGAGAAATCATACTTTACACCCAGTACAGATGCTAAATTAACTTTCAAACGCCCTTCGTCAGAAAATTCGCTAAACTAAATTCCGAAGAGGCACGTGCATGGAAGGCAACATTCTAGGGACGTCTTCTGTTAGACAAAAATTGGGGGTAGAGGGTCGAGCTATTTGGAAATTTTACAGGGAGGGAAGGAAGGACGGCTAACGAGATTATGTAAAACCGTGTAAGGGGGTGACAGAATGGAAATCTCATTTCCTATTTCCTTTGTCGGTCCCTCAGCCGTCACCCTCATCTCATATTTGAGCCACCCAACACCCCCTACCCATGTTCGAAGGTGTCCCCTAGAAGACGATAATCGGATTCCTATACCTCCTCGAGGGTCCAGACAACGAGGGAGCGCAAGTCTGGCCACGTGATATCAAGGAAGTATGTAACTTGGCTGTTTTAGGTGGTTGACGTACATCAAAAATTGTCAATGTGCTAAAAACAACTTTACGACATATTGAAATACCTTATGAAATATTTCTTAAATTGAACAGGTAGAATAGCGATACCTCCAATCAAAATTTAGGTTTTAGAATTTCTTTCCCAAAACAAACATTGTGATACAAACGCTCTACAAACGTGATCATAGTATCAAAACATGATCCTGGAAAGCAACAGGAAATGTATATACTAAAGGAGAAACACAAATATTGCTTTTTCTGGCTCCCAAAAATATAAAAACGAGCGTTATCAGGGTGATCTTCTCCAAAATGAGGTAAGTATTTTTCTAATAAGAAATTCCAAGATGTGATTTTAATACCTAGAATATTCATATAATGTACAGAAACGTATATCTCTGGAAAGAAAACACATTCAAGAAAATATAAAAATATATTTATAAGAAACTACTCTGTACCTTTTCCTGATCCGGATTTGTATGAACATCTGATATTCTTGGTCAAAATTGTGTCAGCCCCGTTGAACCATTCTGATGGTCACCGACGCGTATTAATATACATATAAATCTACAGAACATATTACATTATCTACAATCTTGCGAAAATTCGTACAGATACGTTTTTTGACAAAACAAACGTTAAAGGATCAGGAAAGATAACTGATTCCTTATTCCAACATAGTGATTGGGAACCGAAAGGATTTTGGATCTACTACTTCAAATGTGCAGGATCTTCCAATGGCATTGGGGGGTTGAAAACCGTGAAGGACAATAGAGAGCATAGTAATAAAAATGGAAAAGTATGAAATGAGACAAAATGCTCTTCCCACAAGCCAATTTGCTTCACTATTTCACTCATGTTCTGAATAGTTCACTGTAGTGTTACGGGTTATTTTGGTGAATAATTATAGATGCTTATTATGAATTTTATACTACACAGAAACAAGAATTAATATTCATAGTACAATTTTTATGTTTTACATGAATTCATTCCAGAAAGTAGTAGTTCTACGTTTTGTAATGAACAGGTATATTAAAACCATTGTCCACTTTCTTAGTCGTCTTTGATAATTTTTATAGTTTTATTTTATTTTATTATAGTATTTATTTGTGAAATAGTAATACTAAAATTCACTCGTGCATTAGAATTTCTTGTTAACACCAGTCGTCGCTTTGCTCCTTATGTATTGGTCAAGAATATCAAATGCGTTGTGACTTTACTCGAAATATTTCTTTTGAAATCAGATAATATGATAGGATATTATTTTTTTAAATTATTATTACTACACAGACACTTCTGTTCGTCGTAAACACAGTTTTGTTGCGTACACGTTTTATGAAGAAATTCTGGGGAAACTCAGAAAAATAGAGAGGATGAGAAAGTCAGAAAAATGAATAGTTGAGAAAATAATACATATTAAAAATGAGAAGGAAAACAATGGAAAAGAAGGAAATGGGAGTCATAGAGAATAGAAAGAAATGAAAAATAGCAAATTAATTAATGAAAAGAGGGAGACGGAAGAAGAAAAAGTATTAGATACGAAGACGACGAGGAAGAAGCAATATTATAATAGACAAACATTCAAAGGAAAATTTGGAGAATAGTAAATTATAAAGGAAATATTAATATATGCCCTTCGTGATAGTGTAAAGAAGGAACAAGGGAAGTGAGGTAATAGGAATGGTAAAGAAAAATGTAAACTTCGTGAATCCAATGTTGAATTAATTCCATCACCGGAATATTTTCGCTTGCTATCGACGTGCTGGAGGGAAATCCTTCGGTACTAGGCACGTGTCGGCGGCCGAAAAGCGAGCATCGTCGCCCGGCGACAGCGACCCTCCCCCCCCACCACGTCGCGCGCTGTGTCCATTCTGGAAATTACACGCGGCGGACCCCACGTGGTGTGGGAGCACACGGGGGTGGGCGCGGGAGGGCGAGTGGGGAGGGAGGGATTCGGGGAGGAGATGGGGTGGGGAGTGGGGGGTGTCGGAGGGGCCCGCGATGACGGACCGTCGCGTGCTGGTGCCCTAGGGGACACGAGCCCCCCCTCCCCCCCATTCGGCCCCATCATTACTACGCGCACTCGCTACGCTCCTGCGATAATTCAATGCGTGAATAATGGGTAAGGTACACTACCCAGCTGGCACCCGCGTTACACGTGGTTCTTTTTTCAGGAGTTGGGAAGATTCGGAATTAGGTTTAGGTACGAAGTACGTGAAAGGATTCGTTCTTTCACTTCCGAATCCTATCCCACTAACTCAATCCTTCACTGATTTCCTTCTTCACTTCTTTGTTCCGTATAGTTATTTTTTCAATATGTTCTTCTCCTCCTTTATTATTTTTTTCATTTCACATCTTCACTCTTTTTCTATTGCTTCCCGTCTTTCAAGAAATATATTTATTTAGTATAGCAGTATAGCAGTCTCCACTTTCTACGCCTTTTCTAATATTATTTTTTTCATATTTCTCTCCCACTTTCATCTTCCTGGTACCAACGTTCCCCTTCCTATCTTATTTTTCTTTCTTTTCCACTGCATTTTAGATGACAAATTATTCCAAGATCTGAATCAAATTCATTACTAAAAAACTTCAAATTAGAACATTATTTCATTTTTTGACAGTATGTTTTTATATCCTTTTGTTTTTTCTTCCATGCTTAGTCTCAAAGCAATGTTGTTTATCAAAAGGAGTCAGATGAGCTGTATATTAAACATTTTTATTAATACAAATGTTCCTACACTTCAAAATGGGATGTCACAGAATTTATCATAATAGGCCTCCCTATCTATATTATAGCATTCCATTCATATTTCAGATTAGACATCGTCTCTTTACCAACGTCTATAATATTAGAAACCATCTATTTATAGCAAAAAAGCGAAACTTAGTTAATCATAGTTACAAATTTATTATCTTTTTGTAATAATAATTATTACATGCACAAGTAATTTAATACTGTTGCCAGTTGGTACGTCTTTGAATCAACAAGCTGTGCATAAATCACAAAATATTTTAATTATACGATGAAAAAGTATTTTTCTCGGATTAGTTTAACAAAATATATTTTTGAAAGTGGACAAACACTACGAAGGATTTTTTTTAGTTACCAAAACAACACTAAATGTTTAAACACATGCATGCAATAGTAGTTGTTATTTTCTTGACACGAAATCGTACCAATATTACTATATTTTTATCGTTTGTGCAAATTCTAAGTGTGTTTTTTATTTGTGACTTCGTGGATCTATTCATGAATAAAATTGTTTTCATTTTTCATGAAGAATGTTTATGAGACTGTGCGTAATTTTTAAATTGAATATATTATTAGCATTGTTTAAAAGCAATATTTATATCAAGAAATAAATGTTATCTTTTATCTCCATCCTCGGGATCGATCTGGGTGAATCTCTTTTTCATGTTTTTTGTCTTGCATCCAGAGCCTGGAAAGTGTTCATTAGACCAGGCCCGACAACGACTATAAAGACGGCGATTATCGAATTTGACACCTCATGGGTGTACAATGCTACCAACAAGCTTTTTCTTCTAGCGATCAACTCATCACCGAGAGATCTACACATGAATGACCTGACACTTCTATCCATTACTGACGAAATTAACTGGCTGACAATGGAAACCGATTGTAAAGTGAATTGTCGGGGATATTTAGCCATACGATAGCCATGGCGGGCTGAGAATTTTCCGCCCCCATTGAGGTGTGAACACTCAAACTCTAACTTCAAAACTATGTGAACTTTCGTCTTTCTCACCCACTGAAGTTGGCTTTCCATTAAATCGTACTTACTCTCTCCACCCATGCAGATCACCATCCAATTTTCACCACATTATCATTCTATTACAACCATCCTACATCTTCTTTACTCCACACCACATCGCCACGGCCATTCTTAGGGGTCATCTCGCTTTGCACTTCGTCACTCCACCGCCGCGCCGGTCCCACAGCCCCTAGTGTCCTAGCCGTCCCTCACCCTGCACTCTCCTCTCTCGCGATTCCCCCATGTCCCCTCACACACACACATTCCGTCACTCTCGCCTCCCGACTGCCCGGACCCTCCCCATCCCTTCGAGCATTACTCTAATGGTAGGTGCGGTCCGGTGGTAGGGGGCAGCACCTCCTCGCAGCGCGATATGTCCAGGAAATGACCCTCATATTTCGCCTGGCCCGAAACACACCGGCTAAAAGTTTGCTTTTTAATTTTTAAAAGAATCTCCCCGCCCCGTTCTCCCTCCTCCTCTCCCCCTTCTCTCTCACACACGCTTCCGGCGTCCGCCGTAATGCTTTTATAACGATGAGGTATCGCGTCGTGCGCCTATTTACGTACGCCGTAGCTCTCGATTGGGAGAAAATATAAATTAATTACAGTCGCAGCCGCCAGGGGAGCGCGCCGCGCCGCGCGGCCGCTGCGCATTTGTCCGAGTCGCGCGCGCCGCTTTGTCTTGTTTTCTTTCTTTTTTTTTTTTTTGCGAATGCGCGAGCGCAATGTCGCGGAAGCGAAGGTGTTTTATCGGCGATTTGGGAAGTATCGCGCCGGCCTCTTGCTGCGCAGTGCTCGTGAAGTGGTACGAACCTTTTTGTGCGCTTTCCTGGTGACTCCGGTTGTTATTCACTCAGTTGAGCGGCGTTGTTGCTCTTTTGTTTAATAATTTGCAAAGCACAAGGTATGTAAGATTGACTATGTTCTTCGCAATGTTAAAAACATCCATAAGCAAATATACTCAGTTTTCTCTTCCATATCCTACGTATACAGTTTCTTTAAGTATCACAAATTCTTTTTCTGCTATAGAATTGTCTCAGTGTCAAATATAACCATAGATAGAGATTACCAAATTTTCATTGGGAATGGTCCTATAGGGAAAATCTTAATCCATATATTTCTTGTAGCTACTATTTTCTAAGACGTTGTTCATAAAACTTATGCTTCCAAATACTTCCATTAAAATAAACTAGAAATAGTGGTCTATAAATACATTAGGGAGCATTTGGTCCAAAAGAAGCCGTAACTGTATGCCATAATCAAGAAGTTAAGAAACTAAATCTTACTTACGTTATAAATTGTTCGTGGATGGTTTTAATCATTACAAATCAAAGTTTAAAAATAATATTTACATATACATTCTATCTCCTTACTAATTAATTCCTATCACGCTTCATTTCTCAAAAAGTTCCATGGGAAAGTGAAATTTTCACTTACTGAAATATCGAAAGATCTTAAGAATCGACTGATGGGGTGACGGGACTATTTCTTTTACATTAAATGAAGTCGTAGGCTTTACATTCGTCTTTTACATTAGTCAGATGAACAAACAAATATGATAAGCAAATAAACATGGTCAACTTCGAATAACTTTTCACTGACAAAAAGCATATTAATTCTCCAATTACAAGTACAATATATAACTTTTTATTTCTTCTAGTTTGTGTATACTCATGAAATAATAATCGTCGAATCTCAAAACATTTCACAAACTTAATTCCCAGTATCATCACTGTGTTTTCATTATTCCGCCAAATAGAATGATTATCTTGCGTACGTTTGGTACTTTCTCAAACGACTATGACACTCCCTTCCGTTTTCAGTGCTAGAGAACTTCAGTAAGATAGGTGACGTATTACAGCAGAAGAAAAACGACGAAATTCCAGGCGCAAACTCCCTCAGTCTCAAGAGAATTCAAAGACCGTTTCCCCCACGGTAGCAGAGGTAACTGCGATGCATTGAGGGTGAAACCAATGGCCATGTCAGAAGCGGATACTGGGGAAAGAAGAGTGAAAAGCTAAATGCATTTTTGTGGTACAAGTAATCACAATTGAAGTGTGAGGGATGCAATATTGACGGCGAATACATGAGTAATAAAGGTTGTTACTCAACATAAGGAAATTTCTAGAGAGAAAAAGGATTTAAGATTATGGAAAAAAGAATGTATTAATAAAATGTAAATTGTTACATTCACAATGACAAAGAAGATGGATTCAAATTTATTTTCAGCGTATGACATAGTAAATGAAAAATCTCAACACATTAATTTAAAATAGACTAATGAGAAGAAAAATTTAATAATCACGTGCGTAACATCGTACAAAGTGTACGTATCACCAAGTGTCTTTCTTTTTTATTACAGTAATAATTATCTGCTGGAGAATTTTGTGCAAGCCGAAGTGAAAGATGTTTGCAGTAATTCAAGATGTTTTTGAAGATCCATAAAAACTGGCTGCAAT
>BOPP01000037.1:5713369-5730558 GCA_017312745.1 Gryllus bimaculatus
CCCGCCCGTTCCTCGCCCGTCACCCGCTCGTACCCCGACCCCACCGCATTTCACAATCCTACGATCCCGCGCCTTATCCCTTACCTCCCTGATCTTTGCGAAAGCGATTTACTCTTTGCATTATTGAGCAAAATGTTATGCTGTAGAACAAACCTAAATATTTATCTGAAACGCAACCCGCAACACTTGGAAGATTTGGTTTTTTACTATATCGTCAAATAACTCCTAAACGCAGCGTTTTACGCCATTAAAAACTAGACTTTTGTAGTCGAAGGCCTCAAAAAGTTTCTTATACCGTAACCTAAAGAATATGATATTTTTTAATATTATATTATATTTTTGCTGAGATGAGGTGGGAGAGGGAGGAAAATGAAAAGAGTGAAAGGGAGATGAAGGGCAGAACAACGTCTGCCATGTTCCGCTAGTAAATAATATATCCCAACTGGCGTCGACGTATCCATTCCTGTCCAGATTTGTAGCGTTGTCATCGTTGGCAACTGTTTCTATCAACAACCGTTCCGTCCATTTAAACTGCACTTTTTGCCGCGTTTTGACGTGCTCCGGGAATTCTTGTGTCAATGCGCTTTCTTCTTACGAGTTACGACGCAAAACATACCATTGCGAGATTGGTGATCAATGATGGATGTTCCGGGAACAGTGCATGCGCGAATTATATTATACCACGAACACACTATTTCCTTCATTAGTCCTTTCGATAGGTCTGTGTTGCTAATTTCACGAAAAGACAACTTGAAATAAAAATACCTTTTTTGTTAACTTTCTGGTACGAAGGGTAAAATGACCTAACATCAGTACCATTTTGATTGGAAACGTTTATTTTTTCTAAAATTCCCCCGAAGACATTTTCGTAATATTGGGTAAGTCGCTAATATTACATAAAATTAGTAATATAATTAATTTTAGACAAAAATGTATAATTTATTGTACATTTTCTCTTAATTTCCCAAGGGTTTCAACACTAAAGTTAACTCAAAAGAGAGAAGAAAGTAGAAATTAATTTTAAAAACTAGCCAACAACATATTTTCTGATAGAGCTAGAAATTTTCCCTTGAACATTTCTAAACGAAAGAAAAAAAACGTTTTGCTTTTCACGTTTTCAAGTTTATTGAAACTGTTAAGGGACCGATACTGTTAAAAAATGGAAAAAATCGTGTTTTTTAAACACACTATATTCTAAGTCATTATTACGCAAAAGAAGAATAATGGTTAATTGAAAAGATAGGAAAATATTAAATTCTACAAAATTTTTTGATGAGTTACTTTCCAGGAATATGTTCATTAACATACGATGATGAAAGTTTTAAACATAAAGTAACTTTTAATAATTTTACAATGGTAAAATTGCTGATAAATGTAATCAAGATCAAGAAATTCAACTTTCGTAAGCACATTATTACCCATGCATAAAACAAAAAGGTCAATTTCACTATGATCTGAAATGTTTGAAGATAATTCATAATTACCAATTTGCACACATATCGCTGAAATTTTAAAGACACCTAGTTCGCAATATTGTTATTATCATTTAATATAACCGGATCAAATTATAGGTCTCTGCCACTGTGTGACATCACTAGTTTCAGATATTTCATCGGCGTTTCTCGCACATTTATTAGTCTCCATTTTCGATTACTTTTGACCCGGTTTCCGATGTATAGACAAAGCATTTAATTCAGCCTTTCTGTGGCCACCCTTTTCCAGCCCCAAAGTTTCAGAATCCTCTTCTTCCGCTATCTAAGCCTCCGTAGAATCTTGCGCGAAATAGAAATGTCTAGTGGAATAATCCACTGGAGAAATAGTCCAAGTTTCGTCGGCAGTGGGAGGACGAGGACGGGTAAAAACAAAAGAAGTACGGAGTACGGGGAACGACTGGGCCGACGGAGTAGGCGATAAGAGATAAAGAGCTTTTGCTGCTATTCCAGTGCAGCCTTTGCTTTTGGTTTTCTCAGAACTATGAATGCAGAGCAGGATGGATCCAGCAGAATGCGATTTCGCACTGTTATGATGTGCCATTAAAAATACTAGTTATCTAGAATTATAGCGTAATAGGCAAGCTATCGTTCATTTCAAAGGCCATGGTATTACCATAAAAGATCTCCTAATTATGCACGTCACTTTATTATACTATACATTTCGACAGTAATTCACCATTGTTTTAATTTTTACAGGCTTCTGACAATCAACTTGGATGAACAAAAAAATTGACGAATATTTCACTTACTCAATACGTAAGACTCATCATATAATTAAGCAAAAATATTAAATCTGTATAAATTAAAACGACCGACGACCGACGATCATCACAATTTCCCCGTCCTCGCACCACTGCTCCGCCACGTCTCGCGGTTTCGTCTCGACATCGCAACGCCCACCCTACACTCCGTTAGGGATTCCGCCTTATCCCTCCCTCCCTGCACCGCGCGATCCCCATTCACTCTCCATCACCATTGCCCTCTCTTCTGCCCCACACCCTCCGCGCGTCCACCCTTCGCAACCACCACCCCTGCCTCCTCTCCAGCACGCCCTGCCCGCCCGTTCACTCTCCATCACCACCGTCTTCCCGTCTGCACCACATCCTCTGCCCGTCCACCCTTCGTCACCACCACCTCTGCCTCCTCTCCAGCACCCCCCGCCCACCCTTTCACTCTCCGTTACCACCGCCCTCTCGTCTGCCCCACACCCTCTACTCGTCCGTCCACCCTCCGTCACCACAACCCCTGCCTCCTCTGGAGCACCTCCTGCCCGCCCGTTCACTCTCCCTCTCCACGACCCCTGCCTCCTCTCCAGCACCACCATGCTCTCGTGTACCCCACACCCACCGCCCGTCCGTCCACCCTCCATCACCCCCACTCCTGGCGTCTGACCAGTACCCCGTCTGTCCGCCGCCGCCGCCGCCGGTGACGCGTTGGGCTTTGCTGGTCGCGGGGCCGTCCGTCCGCGTGGCGGGTCGCGCGCCCCGCCGCCCTCTAATGAGATTTGATGATGCGGCTCTCCGCTATTGACTGGTTGCGCCCTGCCTGCGCCCGGCGGCCGGCGCCCGGCAAGGCCTGTCTGTCCCACGCGACAAGCTACAGCCTCAGCGTCAGACGCGGCCACGGGGGCGCACACTGTCCCAAATGCACTGTCCCAAATGCACTGTCCCAAATGCACGCGACAGTAGATAAATAAGTATTGAAATAAATAAATGATTATACAAGTAAATTAGCAAAGCTAATACTGAATAATATCTTCTTCTCGTTTTTTAAAATAAATTATTAGATAAACATGAATAGTAACCTAAATGTGTGGGTGAATTCAGTCCATTATAAGGCTACCTTATTATCAGTCATCTATCACATACAGTTTTAATTGTTTATGCTTGTTACAGGGAAAATCTAAACCGTAAAATTTGTTAAAAATTACTTTTTAAGCTTGTACTATCATAATTATTCCTTCGTGAAATTATAGTCTTTCATATTGAAGGGCAATTTAGTATCTTGGTTTTTAGATTTGTTGGTAACTGTCGTCTTTAAAGATACTTTCTTACAAGGAATAATTTTAAATTAGTTATCAATAACTGTTCATTCGAATATTTTATGACAGAGTATCTGAACATTGATATTCGTTAATGGTTCACTTGGTTTTCAATCGAATATTGGGAATGTGGCTGCATATTTAGCAGCCTTGTCTGTGTTTCACGCAGTTTCGTGCAGGAACTAAGCATAATAAATTCTAATACTATTAATAAAATATATGAATAGATGTTCTTATATTATTTAGATTAATTACTTTCTGAATAGTTGATTTGGATGGCTTAGAGAGATACTACAGAGTTACTGTATTTAATAACTTTTTGACTTGTATTACTTAGGCGCACATTTTGGTAACTTTGAGACTACCAAAATTAATAAGCTTTATTTTTAATATTTTACCATTTTTACCGTACCATAAAAAATAGTAACGTAGAAATTGGGCACAACCCGTCGGCATTTCATTATCGGAGACAGAAAATTTGAATCAAATTATAAACTAAATACTAGTCTTCCTGTATATAGTAGCTTAGGATCTCTATAAGTAGTGGCTAGAATTTTGTGTGATTACAGCTGCTGAAATAATTCTTTTCTTATTCTACTTTGGAGTGCATTACAAGCCAGAGGACCTAAGTACGATCATTAAAAAACTGAAATTATTGTTAACCTTTTTCTTAATGCTAGTCATGCAATATTTTTGAAATAATAAAGAAGAGCAGAAGAATCCCTGCATTCATATTTTAATGCGTATGTACCGTATATACGTGTGAATGTAGGCATTTATGCCTGTATACCTCACAGTCTTAAAAATTCGAATCTAGAACCACTGGTAGGGTGGACATTTTCTATGTTCTTCCCAAGAGCTCCATCTGATTCGTCCTACATTTACGATTACCATGGTATCAACCACGTTCCTCCATCCACCTCCTCTATCTACCAGGTCCATCCAGATATGGCCTTCGGGCAACAAATTACTTGTAGCAATGTCCACGACTCTGTTACGGTGCTATTCAGGAAGAATTTTGGTTGGAAAGAAACGCTGTCCGTGTCTGTGCCGTTTCAGTCCACTGTGTGCCCTTGGTATCGGGGGAGTGGTGGTTGGCTGAGCGGCAGTGCGGGGTGGGTGGGGCGCCCGGGGCGATGGCTACAGCGAGGCCACGAGCGGGCGATGGGACGTTGAACTGGTTTCGACACGTGCGGAGCGTCGAGGTTATGCAATGACACGCTCTCGCGTAGGCACACATGCGCGTATTTTGTTTCGCAGCGATAATTTAAACACAAGATGCCACGCTGATGTTTACACGAGGGGTGCGAGCCGATGGGTTGGAAAATTTTTGGACTTTGTTACAGGATTTCTGATTTTTTCGCGAAAGAAGTCAGGCACTATTGATGGATGTGGCGTAATAAAATTTAGCCTACATTGTCGACAAGACATACACATCAGCTTTTAATTTACAAATGCATTTTATTAATATCATTTTATATTTTAATAATGTCACTTCACCCATCAAAGACCTTTTAATACAACTATTAATGCTAACTATATCATTATATCATCTACTTTATAATTTAAGTAATTTCGACCTGTAAGAAATTATTCTGTTAAATATCACTTTGCTTGTAAATTTCACTTTACAACAATCTTTCTATTGTTCATTTAAATATATTAATTTCAGGTTGTTAATTTTCGTATTTTTAATTATCTGTTTTTTTCTTCACGTAGAATTGCACAGGTAGAGGGGTTTTATTTATCCTTGCTGGTTCTCTCAGAGACGTATTCACTATCCAATAGGCAAAGCAATCACTAACTCACTAATCATGAGCACAACGTATTCGACATCACGAATTACATGTCATTTAATTGTTATTTAGCAGTTTCTGATCATCTAATTAAAGATAACAATTGAATCTTTACGCAAATATGGTGTGTGTTTTCTCTCATTTCATCTCTTGAAATAATACTTCAAAAATATTTTTGATTTACCTTATCTTACCTCTGCCTTACCCATCATATGCCTTACCATTTTCTAATACATTAAATTTATTAATTTGTTGAATTTGCCATTCCAAAAGGGACACAGGAAGTGATTACCTTATAAATTGTTTTTGGAAGTACACTACATTTGAATTTCTATGAAAATAATATTGGCATTTTTACGAATTTCGTAATTATTCACCTACATAATTTTACATCTTTTAATACAGAAGTTTCCTTACATATCGAATTTTCTATTAACAATAGATTACAATAACGAAATAAATGAAGTCGTTGGCTTCCGCGGCCAGAGTCATGTGCGTGACAGCCAAGATCACGCACACGAAATAAATGATTGTCTGACAATTAAAATGACAATAATTGTCTGGCAATGTAAACAAGATACAAAAATTACAATTTTAAAATACTTCGTAAGTTCTCATTCAAATCTTGTATACAGTTAACTTTCATCCATCCATCCGTAAATTTGTGCTATACCAAATATGGCCCTGCTTCAACACTCATTTCTCACTCTTGCCTTGAATTTATAATCTATACTATATAATAGTACACAACTTTCTCTTCCTACGATTAAGAAAATATAATTTGACTTCCCTTATACACAGACAGTCTGGAAGCTTGGGCGATCAATTTCCATGCCATTCCCTATTATTTTTCCTCATCATGCACCTTCATCTTACATCATCTGATTCACGTCCGGTGTTTTTGCAGAACAAAAAATTATTATTTTCACTAAACGTATTCGTTTATTTTAGAACCGTTTAATTTAATTCCTAATACTTTGGGAAAATAAATTATTTTTGGTGCTTTTAAATTCAAATTTCTACAACTCGCGTATTTACGATACCGACTCATCTTTTACGGGCGTCTTGCCTTCTGCGTTCCTACCTCAACAACACTCACCTTCAACTATCTTTCAATATATGTGGATCATTCCCGAAAATCTACGTCTACGTTGTACGTAACCCCCCCATCCAAATTGCGTACGAAGTTATTTTCGGATACCCATCTTTTCATGAACTATTGCATTTAAATTGTTTTAAAAGTGGTCTGGTGGAAGAGAAGGCTAAATGGTTTGAGCTTCGCCGCCAATAAAGACATTTTACTCATTTATTTCTTTATTTATTTACTTATTTATTTACTTATTTATTTACTTATTTATTTACTTATTTATTTACATATTTATTTACTTATTTATTTATTTAATTTAAATTATCTCTCGTAATCACTTCCCCTGTTTGTTACTCACATTGTTAAAATCAAAGTTACCTATTAATTGGTTTTGTATATGGCGTCCTAAAAACATTTGTTGCTGAAGAATTTAATTATCCGCTTTTGCATCGTCAGCACACAACATTTTTTATTGCATGATATAATTTCTACTATTCCCTGTCCCAATATTTTCCCCCATACGTTAATTTTTGCAATATTTATTTGCTTAATTTATACTCTAAACTTTGTACACTTCCTCCATCTGTGTCATTTGGTTCTCCGTTCTTGTCAGTTTTTCTCTTGAAAACAACTATTTAATATATTTCCCGTCATTTTTGAGATCAGAAATTACTCATCTCATGTCAAATTGAAACTTATCATTTAATGCTATTAGAAATTCGGGTGCATGAGGCAAATTAATTTATGATTCTTTAATTTCATATCTACAATAAACTATGATATTATTTACTATTATGTATCGTAATGAATAATAAATTGCATAGTATGAAAACTCAATCAGTGGATCACTGATTACAGAACGTTTTGTTAAGAAACTAAGCCGCAAAAGGCTGTTGATCATAGTTTTAACACATCTTTAAATATTACACGTTTTTCAAAATTCTTCTCCAGATTTTGAAGGATAGCTCATTTTTATGTCACCACATCAGGCAATACCAGGTCATAACAACATTTTGATGCGAAGTGGAACTGAGAACTCCGTTTCTTTCTTTGCAAAGCAGAACCTTAAAAGCACTTTACTGCCTGGCCATAAAACAAAGGAAGGGATAGCTCGTCTGCATTTGAATACGTCAGGCACAAACGTCATTACCCGCATATGAGCTCGAACGCGTCTCCTTTATTTCTTCACGTGATCCCAGAGCACCCCACCGGGGAACGGAAGTTACGTTCGCGCCCTCGTAACCCTTAAACAGCGGTGCGCAGTGTGGCGAACAGGGCAAAATTTCTTTTGTGGTAAATAGGAAAATGCAGTGCGCCTGACGCCGTTGGAAAGAACGTGGACCGACTGAGTTGTCTCAGGGAACCAACTGTTGGCGCTTCAGCGACTCTGACCGGAAGGTCCAAGGTTCGAGGTTGGAGACGAATTTTTGACGACAGATAGTTGACTCAGATTCAGCCGCAGTCTGGAGGAGGATTTTGTCAGCCTGTTGTTGCGATCAGTAGTTTTGCGACGTTTCACCGATGAATACCATATGAATGGCAAACCCTAACAAACAGAACACGAATCACGTGATCTTTCCTTCCTCATCCTGGTACCCTCTCTCACCTTAGATACTCTTACATGTGTTTGCTCTACATTACCACACACGTTTAGAGACCAGACAAGAACTTACAGGGTGGCTCAGTTTAGTATTGCTCTGTTGGCGAAGATACTTGGAGGATAAAATCCCGTATGCTGACGTGAAGACCGGCGTTGAGTATTATATTCGGATATAAGGGACCAATTCTTTTTGCAATTAAAATGCTTTGGTAGAGTAGGAATGACGTGTTTGAATATTATATGGATTTGAAATGTGAAGGTATTTTACTCCTTTAAAGACCATCTCAGCGGATCAAGAAGCATAAAAATGTTGCACTTCAAAGAGGAATTAGACAAAACTGAAATATCTGAGTGTGCTGAAGTAATGTGAATGACAGATTGGGGCTTAATGAGACCGTAAAAAATATGGTGTATGTTAAATACATATTTATTTTTTATTGTGTGTGTGTGAAATTATCTTTAAATATTTTGCCTAATAAATGTCTAACTACGAGTATATGTCCTCTAACCATAGAAACCAACCTCATTCAGAATTGTTGCACTGGATTATTCACGACTACCTATGTGATTGTTGACACGTAGTTAACCCAATAAAATTGATTGAAGTGATTCTGTTACGGCTTCTAGATATTGGCACTTGAAAAAATGAGAAGCAACGATATAAAATAAAACATTTTACCTTAAAATTATTAAAATTTATTGGCATGTAGCAGCATAATCGTTGCTTCTATTGTGCACCACATAAATATTAAAGGAGCTATTTTCTCGTCTCTCTGAAGGTTCTAGAGTTCAGATTGGGTCTTGTCTTAACTGGTTCTGGCAGTGAATCCCGTACGCTACATAGGTCACTGCTTCCAAATGGAAGTTACTTTAGACAGAGACATAGCATTTAAATACAGTGTGCAATGTTACACAGTAATACAGTTTTTTTATAAATGAAAGTTAAAACTAATTGAGAATCATCATCAAAATTATTTCTTGCTTTATAACTCAGATAATTGTATTAGTTTGAAATATTGGAAATATTGATTTATAATTTGCAGTAACTACCAGAGATTCTCTTTTATATCAGTAAATAACAGTGATTATTAGATTTATGACTTGTCTTGCAACAGCAGTCGCCTTACAATGAGAATAAAGATTGTTTCAACTACTAAAATCCTTTATTCTTTATTTAGAAGATAGTATGCATTGAATAAAGAACGGAAAAATAGGGCGCGTTCCAACTGAATGTTATCGTTATACGCAGTGCATCACAGCTTTCGACATAGCTGATGCCATGCGTCAGTAAGGTTCCAAGGAAGCTGCCATTAAACATTTACTATTCACATGTTGTGTTACTAAAAAGCAATTTTTTATGTTATTGGTATGGAAAGAATTGTTCTACTATACGATGTCATTGCAGTATTAATATATATTTTTCTGAAAATATTTAATTGGCTGCAGTGTTAAACGAGCGTGTTTAATTTGCTATTCTTGTGCAGCGAGCGTGCTACTTTTTGGAAAACCACATCGTGAGGTTTTTTTCAATTGCATTTTTCATGCTACTATCATTGTTATTACTTGTACAAATTCCATATTTTTTAAACCACAATTTTTCTTTTGGAGGCCGAAATATTGTAAATGCTCTTTGGAATTCACAGCAGACAGTATCGATTTTAAAAGCGCGGAAGGTTACGGCAATATCCATGCTGACTTCAAAAGATGTAAACGAAGTTTTCTTATTATCTTTGTGCCTCGGTGGACAAATATATTACCACACGTTTCATAAAATTATGCAAATATTCGGTCATTTCAAAATTGCTTAGGAGGACCGTGTCCAATAAGTAGACAGAAAACACATTCTTAGGGATATGGTCCTGCAAGAACAAGAAGGAGGAGAAAAGGCTGAAGGAAAAGTAAATGTTTAGAAAGAAAAATCACAGAAGAGCAAGGAAAAATATGAGGTCGAGAAGTAAAAAAATCAGAGAAAAATAAATTATTTAGGATATGATAAATGAGACGATAAAAAATATGTAAAAGAAAAAAAAATGAAGATGAAATTAAAATGAAAAAAACAGTTCCTGTAGATAATTGAAAATATCTTCATGAAGAATATGGAGATGAAGAGAGAAGGTAAGATGAGAAAGGCGATGATTAAAAGGACGAAAAGAATAATAAGAGAGAAGGCGATGAACCAAGGTTAGGAGATCCTGCAGAAGGACGTACGAAGCACTGTGCGGCTGGCGGGCGGCAGGCAGTCGATGGCAGAGCCCCTCGCGGCCACCTCCGCAGCCACCTCCGGCGTCTGTAAAAGTCTTCGCTGCGATTTACAGCGCAACCGCCTGCGCCGCCGCGGCCGGTGAAGCAAAGACCCGCGCACTCGCTGGGGCTGTTCGCGCTGCGGTCGGTCTTTCCATTCCGCGCATCGGCGCTCACAAGGGTCTCGGCCGGCCATTCACACTTGCCTCCTTCTCTACCCGCTGTCTGTATCGCGCGATTCACTACATTGCATCCAGCAAGCAAACGGCACTGGCGCTAACCCAGTACTCGCACCAAATTGTCAAGAAAACCTTCTGTTCTACTAGCAAAATACGTATTATTTGTTTAATAGAGTAATTAAGTATTTGCTTGAGCGGAGTCTACACTGGAGAGAAATAAATAAGTCAATAAGCTAACAATAAGTAAGTTAATCGGTAATTTTGTGTTAAGTTAGCAAACAGAAATAAGTCGTAGTCAATTGGTAAGTAACAGGTCAATATAATAAATCAAACATAACTGGCATAGTAATGAGCACATTAGGGGATGAAGGGAAGGGGGAATCGAAAATGTAAGGGCAGAGGCGTTGGTGCGGACGATCTTCTGTGGCGCTGTTTGATTTCAAGTGCTGAGGACGCCAAGCCCTGAAAGGAGACGGCGCGACGCCCGCGCCAGAAAATAAATAGTTCAAATAAAGGTCGGATAGATTAGTATGTACTCGGCTTCTGACGGCAGGTTTTTCCCCCTACAGGGTTTTTTTTTCCTGAACCGCACCTTATGGTCTCTTTTCCGCGGCTTTGATAAGATGGAGAGACCATTTGGGGTGAATACCAAAATTTGAAAGATTAGAACGCGAAAGGATGTAGGTATTGCAATGGCTTAAAGGCCTTCGGTCTAGCCACATAGGATCAAGTAAGCTAATTTGTTTGCAATAATTACCTATTAAATAATAAATAAAATAAATAATAATTAAGTAAGGTCATGTATTAATTGTTCATTTTGTCAACTGATGTGGTAATTAGTACCGTAAGTCCAGAGCTTGTTACATCGCAAAATAAAAACGTTTGTGTTCCTTCCCAGCTGGAACGAGAAATCCAGCGCCGGCCTACACGTCGGCTTATGGATGTTTTCTTTCCCAGGTTCCTCCGTCAATGAGGCAGCTGGAAACGCTATTATGTTCCTGACATGTGTGGTAGTGTAGTGCACGATGATGAAGAAGGAAATACAGCATGCGGTCCACGGCCCGTGTGTTAGAGAGTACTGCTCGGCATTCGCGTAAAAAACTCAGTAAACTACCGATTAGAGCAACCGGTCGCTGAAAATCCTACAGGTAGCGGCTGAATTCGAAATAGCTATATAGCTAGTAGGTATCAAAAATCTGTTGCAGTCGGTACTCAAACCCTATGATCCAATACAAGTCCTTGCTGTCAGCGGCAATACTACCTCTGAGTCTGTGGATTCAATCGACGAAAGATGGAAGGTAACTGATGGAATCCGAGGGGCGAATTACAGCTCCGAAACACCGCAACCGCGTGTAACCTCATCATGCGATAGTGCGCTTAACATCTTGCGATTAAGTCCACCGGTGAAAATTAGAAAATTTCTCGAAACGCGTTATGTATAAATTCGGGTTCTTGAAGTCGACGTGGAAAAACGATCTATTTCTCCTTTTAACATACAATGTAGGTTTTCATGACCGGTTTCTACATAATAATTAGTTGTTTACGGATTTGTAGGCCGTGGTCCAACGGAGACTGGTCCAAACGTTCCGCCTGCAACTGTGGCAGGCATCATCAGTGGCGTTGCTGGCGAGGGCAAAGTGTCCTTCTTAGCAGCACCGCGTTGACTAACGCTCCCGCGGCTACCAATAAATTATTTCTCCTTTTTATTGTAATCGAGTATCCTGCATGGGTCCACGTTTAGTCCCGTCCTTATCCACATTTTAGTGTAGGAAAAGTGTCGTTCAACACGTCTCGGTCTGCTAATGGGCAAGTGGCAGTTGTTTTCGTATCCTACGAAAACATTATCATACATTTTATAATTTAACAAAATTATATAACTGATAGGAACGAATGGAATCGTCAGAAATAAAGGAAAAAATATTACAAAAATCTCTTCCGGACCTTCATTTGGGTTATATGACACGTTTCAAAAGACCTCGAATGAATTAATATCAAAGTAGATTTAAAACTGTAAAGATTGAGAAGAGAGAACACTAAGCTAATTGATTATATTCCTGTTTCAACTTGCAACTTTCGGCGCCAAAACATTATTATTGATTATTTTAAAGAGAGACATGATGGTTTATTTTTAAAACCACTTTTATCATAGTTCGCTTTGTAAAATATTCGTCAAATATTTCGGACAACACAATGACAGCGTACTATCAAGAGTCAAATAACCGGTGTTCCTCTTACATTCGAGGAGGGAGACCGAATAAGACAAACAACTATTGTTAATCTTGAAGTTTAATGGCTAATTCCTCAGGATTACCAACATCCCTGTTCTCACCTAAAGAGACATTTGCAACAGTCCCTCTTTGACGTCTGCAGTTGCAACTGCGGCTTTGGCGCAGCTCACCGCAACGACCTCTGCCAACTGTTACGACTCTAACCTCTCTCCCCTCTCCCAACCCCTTCCACCGCCGTCGTTCCCGACCCAACGTTTGATTGGTCGAATTCGCTTCCCAGCACGCCTCAGGAGAAAAGAGCCGGTCACATAAAACGATAAAGCAAACCTCCGAACGCCTAGACCTTTATACACGTCTATAAAAGATATCACGCCATCGTGTCGGTTTTATATACAAAAGTCTGCTCACCGAATCTGCGGTGCCTCGGCACGTCGATTCTTCTTATTGTTGAGCTCATTTGCATCCTCAATTGCATGATTTACAGCGTGTGATTAAGGTAACAACTCCGACTCGCAATACGCGCTTCTAAAGCGTTCTTTTCTCGGACGGATTGGCGTCAGGGAGCAGATGTAGCAGAGATGGAAGTGCATTTTTGCGTCGTAGTTGTAAAGTTCTCACGCGAGACTTGTAAAAAGTTGCATCCAGAGTACCCATGACAGTAAGAAGTTAGTTTATTCTCTTATTCAAGTCGAGTACTTATTAACGTGCGCTTTGCCTACGAGAAACAATTTTCGTATTTTAGAACCAGTTTATGCAAAAAAGAAAAGTATTTACACAGAATATTTACATTCTGAAGAATTATAGTATAATATGAAATATAATGGGATTTTTGGAAATACGCGTATACTTAACTATAATTTCATTAGAAAAAAGCAGTTAAAACCTGTGTAAATTGCAGTTTATTAGTTAACAAGATTAATTACAACAATATTAAAACACGAAACGAACGTTTTTCATAATTACTTAAGTTTATTGCGAGAAAAAATTTATCCACGAATAACATAGCAATTAATTAAATTCTTATATTTAATTATACCTGTAGAATTTAAAATTTCTGTGTAACGTTTCTGGAGTAGCTTATGTTCAAACTGTTTTATAAATGTTCGATTATATAGTCTAAAAATTATACTACCCTACCGTTAAATTAAAAATTAAGAAATACAATAACTACTAGCATTGTCATATCAAGACTATTTTCAAAATGTGCCTCATAGATAATTCGCATATAAAAAATAATAGTATTTATTTTATTGGCTTACCAGGGTTGAAGTTTGTGGATCAGGGAATAGGTGAAAAATAGGCTATGTGAATCATGAAGACAGTTTTAGATGCCATAAATGAAGTATATTTCCGGTACAGCTGACTGTTTTGGGCCTTGGGGCATCAAACAAATGTTATGCACCAACAAGACCATGAAATATGACCAAATTGGAGGCACGAACCCAGACTCACGAAATAGCGCCTACGCTGTAAACCTATCACATCTCAAAGTTGTATGAATATTTATGCGTGACGTCAGTTCACTGGCTTTGCAAGTCAAATACTTCTTCAATAAACACAGATGTGGCACGATACACTTTTCATACTGTAAAATATGTTTAATATCGCATTAAAAATTCTAATTGTGTTAAAGATTGAAGTAAACGGTATTTTACTTGGAATAGGAAGCAGGTTTGAATTTGAAAGTGTTATGCCAGTAATTTGGTTGGACACGCAACATGCAAAATTCTCGCTAAATGTAAATAGTGAAGTTTCTCAGGAATCCAAACGAACCCTTACACACTTCTGAAGAAAGTACAGTATAAAACATAATATTCTTATGGCGAATGAAAGTAAGAAAGCTCTATGATGTGCTAAGGTTTCGTTTGCTTTAGTTCTTTGACTTCATTATTCATCAAAAAAGATAATTTGCAAGCTAATATTTGAACAAATTAATTTTCTTTTTCGTACGAGATATAAATAATAATAATAACAATAATAATACGGGTATATTAATAATTATGATGTGGGTAATGATAAATATGTATTAATTAATTCAATTCACATTTAACTGATCGTTGTGTGTGTTGATACGCTGTGTTGTGCAGGGTAGTGTTAGGTGATACTGTACAGCAACTATTTTATAAAAATGTAAGTCGATTTTATATTATTTAATATTATTTTTAATATTAAATGATAAATAATGATTGATCATCATTATTTACATAATACTTTGATTGCCGTTTCTTCAGATAAAATTGAAACGAAATTTTTAAAAGAGTTTGACTCATAGGTTAATACAAAGAATGCAGAGCCAAGCCTAAAGTCGGCACACCCCTCCCAAAAACGTCAAAACGCGTTTCCAACCCTCCGTCCCTCCACGGAGCTCTCCGTTACCTATTCAGGCACAGTCGCGCAGGGGATTCCCCGTCGTCGTTCTTGGCGCGATTTCTCCTCCAGTGCTACCAACAGCGGCGCGGACGAGGAAACTTCGCATCCCAGGGGGCCCCGCAAGATCTTGCTAGCGTGTATCCCCGGCAGACCGCCCAACTGTGCAACAAAAGGCGTTTTAAACATTCAGCAGAATTGCGCCTCCTCAACTTCGTCTCCCAACTGCGAGAGGCGCAACCCTGTAACGGCACGGGGCTCCTCCGTCGTCTCGTATACGTTAGGGAGCGTGTTCGAATCCCCTGGCAGGTTTGCCAACATCGTAGCGGCCGGGGGATGGAGAGCGATCAGCTCTGCATGCTCGCCGCCCAGGCCGCCTCCGCCGCCACACGCCTCCCTCCCTATTCCCCTCCGCCGGAGTATTTGTCTTACAACGGAACATTGCTCTTCTCTCGACGTAATCAGCACATTTTCCGTCTCGTAAAACGAACGAGCAAAGTCAAACAGCAACTTGAAACATTCGCCTGTTCCCGGAGCCCTACTCCCTCCACCCCACCCCCACCCGGGTTCCGACTTCGCGTCGATCTCCTCCTCCTTCTTCTCTCTCTCTCTCTCGCACGCGCGCTCCTTCCATCTGTCCGTTCTTCCTTCGTTCTCCGCCCACGCGCTGCTGCCTTCCCGCCGCCGCGCTCCTCCTTTTCTTGTCTTCTTTGCCTTATCGCGCGCCGCTGCTGTTTACAGAGGCCGCGTCTGGTGCGCTTCCGAGGAGCCGCGACGGGCCTCCCCCACCGCGGGCCCCGCCCACTGGGCCCCCGTGGGCTTCCGATCGGCGCCTGCTCCAGACTTCCTGCGAGCAAGGAGGAAGGGAGGCGGCAGAGACTGGTTGTGTGGCGTCCATGTCTGGCGCTGGGTAGCCCGAGTGGAAATTGCTACCGACTGCCGTCTGCTGACCCGTGAAACTGACGATATCGTGGCGCGCAGAAGGAAGAATACGTCTCCTGTTTTGGAGATACAAAACTACTTAACTACATTACTCTTTTGGGCATGTGCTAAAAAAATCAACAACCATATTGTGTAATTTGATTTTTGCCTTTAATGGGTATTGAAGAAGTGAAGAAGGCAGAAGAGATATACATCTCTTACTTGAAAAATGCAAACGTATTTTATTACATTACTCTTTTGAACATGTGCTAGAAAGCAACAACCATATCGTGCATTTTATTTTTAACATTTCTGGGGTCGTGGTCAAGTGACAAAGGCACAAGTGACATGCATCGCTTACTTGAGAGACTACTTTGAAATATGCGGAATTTTAAGCCCGAAACATTATAAATTCACCATAAACTCTAAGAATTAGATTGATTGTGAGAAAACACGGGTATCTTATGAACATTGTGAGTGAAATTCAACCGCAACAACCAAAACAATAAAATGACAGAGGAATGCACTTTAAAAACAAACACAAAGGAAAATTAGGTGATGAAAGCATTTAATACTGCGTGAACTAATTTATAATGACTTTGAATGGATATACGAACATGTATATTTTTTCGGTTTAAATAACAAGTGAAATGAATGCAAATTAATCTGTTTCTTACATTCTGTCTGGGAGCCAGAAATAAGACTCCAAGACGTATGGACGTGCTAGAAGGGGGTGGAAGAGACGAAAGGTGATGGTCTGCGTTTCAGCTGCTTAAATGTTCAAGGGTGTGATGTGACACTGATATTCAATAATAATTTCAGTAGAGGGGAGGATTGTTGGTTATTGGTTTACTTTTGAATTAATAATTTCTACTTAAAATGGATATGATGGTTTTCCAAGGTTAATTCTTATCTCAACGAAATATTTTTTATAGATATTCATGACACTATTGTATAATTTCAAAGGACTTTTTTTTAACAAATGTGGCGTGGTCTTGGTTTTCTAATTAAAATATATCAGTGTATGTGTGTGGCTTGCATGTGTGACGTGCCTAAAGTAAATGCCACAACTGCGAAGCAAAATTTATCGAAAATAAATCCCCCTTTGCTATTCATTTTAAGACAGCATTGAAGTTTCTATGAAATACTCAGTTAAGAATAATCTGAACTGAGTATTTATACCTAATAATAATAATAATAATAATAATAATAATAATAATAATAATAATAATAATA
>BOPP01000037.1:5736786-5766180 GCA_017312745.1 Gryllus bimaculatus
GAGAGAAGGGGAAGAAGCTTGGGTGGGTGAGGCGGGAAGGTCGATGGGGCGGGCTTCAGGAGTCGGGGAGAAGAAGAAGATAAAGGTAAAAATGAAGGTATGAGCAAAGGTATGTGAAATTCAGGGTGAAATGTTAATACTGGTCAAAGAACGTGGTACGTTTGTATGAATGTATGTATGTACTTTGGCACAACAGCTCTTTACGAGCTAAGGTCTACCAGCAGCGTTCCAGCCTTGCGGCCCTGGGTTAAGGGGTCGAGGACACAAAGAAGTTGGTAAGTGTGATGAATTTTGCTACAAATTAAGTGAGAAGATAAGATATTAAAATTGTCTTACATACTGTAGATGTCCTAACAAAAAATTCGTCGATCTGCTTATTTTCAAAATAATTTTTGAAGGAAACAAAATTCAATTTTTTTCTTAAATTTTTGAAACAAAAACTCTTCACTGCCAAAAATATTACTCGTCAAGTAAATAAATCTACAAAATATTTTATTTATAACGTCAGTTTTAACGAAAATGTGAACTGCATTTCAGTAAGTGTCGC
Source organism: Gryllus bimaculatus (assembly GCA_017312745.1). Classification (NCBI taxonomy): domain Eukaryota; kingdom Metazoa; phylum Arthropoda; class Insecta; order Orthoptera; family Gryllidae; genus Gryllus; species Gryllus bimaculatus. The sequence continues at coordinate 5,737,334 of BOPP01000037.1, forward strand.
TTTTACCAAACGATTTTACTATTTCACATAGGCCTGTACTAGACGAATGAAAATTGTTATTTGTCATTTCTTTTCAGGGTGTCTGGATATTATTCATACTACAGACTTAACCATGCTCTAGTCTATGTGAAAAGAAAATAAATTTGTTTTGCACTCAGGCATGTTTTACTAGTGAGAGCATTCACATACTTTCTATCTTTGGTAATGAGGGAATGAGAGTTAATTCTGGTGTAGCAAGTAGTTCGCAAAAATGAAGAATTTTCTTACGATTATTTCTTTATGTCATCGTATTTAAACAGTTGTGAAACTAAACATAATTCTGGATACAAATAAAACGTTAAGCTACAACTTCCAAGGCAAATAAGCAATAGAAAAGTTCAAATTACTTCCTTTTTGACAATATTATTTGCTGTAAACTATTTTCTAAGGATGTAAAAAACGTAGAACTTTAATTTGCTTCATCGATACAAAACAATTTAGCAACTCAATTACACAAAAAACAAAACAAAACAAAAAATTTAGACTTCAATAAATTCAAAGGAGCTGTTGGTAATCACATCAGCCGAAAAATGCATTTAATTCCACGAGGAAAATAAATCATTAACATTTCATACGATGGGCATTTTCTTTCGCGTAATGGGCTTCAATAAATCATTATTGTATTGAAAAAAACTTGAACACAAATATCTTGATGGACCTGAGCAAGTATCCTTTTAGAAGGCCTATGGTGTTTCGAATAGCTTACCCGAAATAATAACTTGTGACAATGATGGAAGAACGGACATTCAAACAATTGTTCAGAACTTACTGCATATATTTGAGGGGTGAAAATGTTGTCGTGTAGATAATTCTATCAAAATACTTAGTTTATATTGAATTTCTAGTGAACTTGCAAATCACTTGCAAGGCACTATCAATTTGTTTTTTCCAATATGACAACAAATCATTAAATTATTAATAAATGAATACCTTAGGATAATGAATATAAAATTATATGTTATTGTATTATAATATTCTATTTATAAATAGATAGATCCAACGAATACATTTTTAACCATCGTTAGTACACAAAACATCTTTCAGGATCATATAGACCCGAGCAGTACAGCCCTATATGAAATTCCTACAGTGCAGCTGAGATAAAGTACACTTCACCATCGAGACGTTTACACTGCTTGGCATCTAAGTTCAACCTTCTGCGCTGTAGTCTTCACGGTACGTGCGTTTTTCGCGTGACACAGGTAGGCTTAGCGCGCAGTAAAGAATCTGAAGACAACACAGGGGGCGCTGGCGAAGAAGGGGTGTGGTGGGGGCAACAACCGGGCAGCGCAGAAGGCTGAGTAATTAAGGCAGGTAATTTTCTTGCACGCGCCGCTCTGTGCTTAATCTCTTAACCTCCGCTCGGAGACTTGTTAGTTGCTACGTTGCCCCATTCATTAGGACGCACCTACAAAAATAGCGGCTCAGGCAAGGAAGGAGCGTGGAGAAAGAGGACGCAGGAATGCAGAAGGGGAATGACGTGTGGAGGGAAAATTCAGGGTAATACGTACGCTATTTATGACTTCGAATTTTGTTTTTAATATCAGATTCCTTAACATTCAATTTTCGTAATGAATTTGGTCCTGACTTAAGGCATACTCAAGAAAACGCATATGCTGAAAACACGGGGATTTTAATCAATCCGCAGCAAAACATTTGAAATTGAAATAAATCATTACTTCACTGGGGAATTCTAACAGCTGTTTTCAGAATTGGTTTGAAGTTTCTTTAACTTTTTAGGCAGACATTGATTCACATAATACATTTTTATTAAAATCATACGGTTTTAGGAACTTTTATGATTTTCATTAGCATTTATTATGTGAATGTACATCTGCCTAAAAGATTAAAGGACCTTCAAATCAATTCTGAAAAAACATCAAGAAAGGCAGTCATTGAATAATTTTAAAATTTTCTTTCAAAACAACAATGCTAACAGTTATTTTTTAAGTCTGATTTACAATCAAAACTGAAACAATGTGAAATTTAAATTGCAGACATCGCAAATAAGACTTTAAAAAGTGTATTCAGTTTGTTTTTGTAATGTCAAATGCAATAGATATGATGAATGCATACTGCAATAGATCTTATTTGGTGGTCTCCAATAACTACTAACAATTTTCAATACCACAGGAACAAATATTCTTTAATATTATTTATATAATACATTTTTATTGGGAATAATAAAGTTGGAATAAAAATATCCGATTTTCTAAGGATCTCCATATATTTCCTAGAACTCAATACCAATTCATTCTGCTACCTAACATACACTTGGAAATTCGAAAATGAGTATGGGAGAGTATAATAAACGTATTAACGAAAGCTTCGGTTATGCGCCCATTCCACACAGCCAAGAACGTCACTTCCTGCGGCGCTCGAGCACCGCCTTCTAAACGCGCTCAGGTGACAGTTCCCGCGCGAGCCATTGCGGCCCGCAGGGAGCGCTCAACTTCGCCGACTCCCCGCAGGAAGTGCGCTTTATCACGCTCGCTAAACGACGAAACGTGTTGACTACAACACACACACACACATCGCTCTACCGCCCGCGGCTAACAAAAATGAAGAGGCTTCTTTCTTCCTCTCGCGAGACGCCCGATATCGCTCCTTCCTCTCGCGAGTCACCGGGGAACCCCCGCGAGCCTGGCCTCCGGGCACGGAGGCCGCTTTCTTCGCCGATAGTGGCGCGGTGCTATCGGCGAAATGCCGCAACAGCCGGCTTTTGTCACCGAAGCACAGACCCTCCAGGCGATCCCAGACGGTGTAGTGGCTGATGCTAGGCTTTCCAGAAGCTTGAAACTGAACGCCGGGGTGTCATATGCTTCACGATAAGGGGCGTGGTTCTTCGGTAATGGCCGCGCGGAATTCTTTAATAAAAGAGCGAAAGTGCCTTTTACGGGTCTCAAGAGCCTGCTTTTAAGCCGGATCTGCGCATCCGAAGGATAAATACCTCATTTGCATACATATAAACATCGAGGGGCTTGTAGTATAACCGAAGATTGTGGCGGGGAACATTCAAACTATGAAAAGTTCAATAATTTATACAAATGTCTATGACGCTTATTATCTCTTTTATAGCACAGAACTGAAATTTTAAGTACATTTGGGGGAAAGTTGACGTGAGTTAATCTTTAATAAGCGAAGTTTGTAGAAGAAATGTAGGAGATATTATGCAATTTCACTATAGTCGTATTTTATTGTATATTATGCAATTTCACTATAACCGTATTTTATTCAGCCTGCTTTGAAAATTGCACAAAAAATCCAAAATTATTTCCAAAAAAGTATGAGGATGTCAAAATAGATTTAAAAAACCTAAAATATTATAGCAGTAATACGTGGTTTGTTTTGTGTCATGACATTTCCTACAGCCTACTTTCACAACTTACTACAACTTTCAAACAGCCTACGAGTTTTAGACACATCATTTTTTAACGATGCCTAAATTTATGACTTTACAGGCATATTCATCGTTCCCAAATAACACATACATGTCTCGAAAAAAATTGAATCAAGTCAAATATTTCCTTCATAAATTACGAAATCCCTCATGGTGATTTGGAGTCGAAACCGTAAACCGTGACTCGCCCTAAAGGAGCAAAACCCACCAAATTTGAAACTGCCCAACAACATTCAGCAACGACGCAACTGGCCGTACCACTCTCAAAGGAATAAAATATGAAACCGTCTAAACGTTTGACATCAATTTGTCGTAAGAAATAACATTACCTGCTGGCGGGGTGTTTAGAATGCATTGCAGGCGCCCTTGCTCGGCCGCCTCATGCATAAGGACGCGAAATGGACAAAGTTCACGACTGGGCGCGGTCCCCTCTAACTGGATACACGCGCCGTCATTAGATTCCGTAGTCTACGAGTGGCGCGCCCGCCTCGTAAGCTCATCTCCACTGGGGCCGCAGGGACCGGGCCGAGGAGGGCGGCGCAGGACGGTTGCAGAGGAAGCGCAGACCATCTGGGAGGAGACGCGAAAGGGGGCCGGAACGGGCACGCCGGTGAAAGGAGAAGGAAAGGAATCGGGTGGAGAAAGAGTCTGCAATTTGTCGGGTGGGTAATGGTGATGAAAAATATATTAGGATTTGAATTTAAAAAATATACACAGCGGTGAAGTTGGAAATTAAGAAGCTTCGTTGACGTATCTGAAATTGATATCAGCACTGAATTAGTTTTGTGTAATATTTCTGATCATGTAGGAACATAGCAGGTGCTCTACAAGAAGCGGATAATATTATTTGTTTTCTATTGTCTGGCTTGGGTTGCAAAGGAAGCAGAGACTACTGGAAGGCGAAATAGTAGATGACAAACTGGGTAAACTGGTGAAAAAAATAAGAAAATTAATTAGACGTAGATGAATATAGGTTCACCCCGATATAATAACATATTCGAGAAAAAATAGAAGGGGAAAAAAAAAGAAAACTCAGAGACGTGCGAACAAGGGTGTTCTGGCCAACTTAACGTAGGCCCCATACCCCTACGTAATAACACATTTTATTTTCTTAAGTATTATTAACATCTTATTTTCCCCTTTTTAAGATGACAGTTTGAAGAATTGACACACAGCATTCGAAGAAACGGTTTCCAAACATTATGGCAACCCTGCGAACGGCCCAACTTAATTTTAAAGGGCCCAAATCAATTGTAATAATCGTAGAATTAAAGTTTTAATCTCACTCTTCTTATAGTATATTTTATTTCCTTCCTGATAAAATGATATAAGAAAATAAAAAATGTTTAATGGAAAAGGAGGTGTAGAAGGTCTCAGAAATGTAATTGCTCTCTCTTGTTTTCGGCTGTACACGTCTATGAGAAAGCTACATATTTGCTTGTATAGATATAAAAGACATCAGCACTGAAACAAAAACAGTATGGTCCTTTTTTTCTGAAATATAGGTAATTAATAAAATTTGCAATTTCCTCACAATAAAGTGGCAGTATCCGATGTATCCTGTTCGTGGACATGAGAAAAATATTAAGATATGAGGGAAATTTGATTTAGATAATTGTTAATCATGTTAATAATGTACTGCATACGTACGTTTACCCAAAACGCTTGGAAGGAAAACGAATGGTTCTGCTATGATTCATGGATGTAATTAAAATTTATCTATTCATTCACATTTTTCTACAATTATAATATTAACAATATCAGAAAGGAAAATTGGTAGAAATGAGAACTTCCACATCGTCCAAAACGTCGGTTTCCATGGAGTCGTCAGAATCTGACTGGTCGAGAACGCTCCATCGTAAGCAGACGAACACCATCACCGACGTCTCCCCAGTCACCAATCCCCACAACCAGCAAAGAAACCCCCTCGCCTTCCTCGCAGCCCCGCGCCCCCTTCGTTAGTCGCCACCCCGGCGGAACGAAGGGCGAGCGCGGCGGGCAGGGCACGCCGCCACCGCCGCCGTTTGAAGTCGCCGACGGTAATCAAGGACACGCGTGTACTCGCTTCGCACCCCAGGAGGCGGCCACGCCACGCCACGCCCCGCCACGTCCCGCCACGCCGGAGCGCGCCACGCATCCCCCCGGCACGGGCCGCCCACGCTCGCGCCCCCGTGCCGTGCCGCGCCGCGCCTCGTTCACGCCGCAGAGCTGCCAACTTCCCGTTACGCTCGTTATCCCACCCCACGTCTGCAAGTGCTCGTCGTGGATTTTCTTGTGTCTAAGTGCGTGGTGGTGGAAGAGACGCGGCCCCATGCGGCGTAAAGTGTTTTGGACGCTTGTGACTGACTGCTGAGCTGAACGAGAATCAAAAATTCAAGAGTTAGATCTGACGGTGAATTGAATTGAATTAATGCTTTATTTTACGTGTTGAGATTCGGTCCATCTGGTCAGCACTTCCATCTGACCACGCAAATTTAGCTATGCTTCTATCTCCAACAAGCAGAGAAAGGGGGTATTTCTTGGGCGAGAAACAGGCGATTTGAATTTAGTTCAGAGGCGTCATTTAGGCTTGAGGATCTTTTACATGCAAGTAAATCTACTAACTTGGGGCAGCCGGCTTTACTTCCCCTCCAAAGGAAGGCGTACGAAGGATTTTTTCGCCCTTCCACGGCGTCGATCGGGTTTGAACCCACCAGCTTGGGTATAACAGTTCGATACGATTACACCATCGTCGCATGGTGTCGTTTAGTGTAATTACTGGACTAACTGCAACGAAAGTAACAAATTGAAATATTTCTTGAGTTATTACGAGTGATCTAGGGGGGTGATAACTATCACAGCGAGGATTGAAAATAATTTACTCGTAATTTATTTTTTTGACAGGATGCGCTGACAGTTACCTCCATATTTATACAAATACAGTTCTTTCTTACTCTATATTATTCACTCTCCAGACCTTTCAGTATTTGTAAATTGTTTTCCAGCCTTCTTTACAAAAGTGTATTACTTGTACGTTGAATAGTATATGAAATTATATTGTATATTATATGTGGTCCCACAGAACCGAGAAATTTCTAGTTCCTTGTACATTTCGAACGTCTTAAAATATTGGTTATGTATTCGAATCGTTCCAATTTGAAGAATGTAAGAAGAGTTTATAATATGTATTAGAACTATAGCAGATAAAGTACGTATTAATGTATACGTGGTAAATGACAATAAGGCACAAGTTCTCCATTAACCAAATATGTGAATCAGTACCCACATAATTTACCTATATCACCATTTACAAAACCGTAAAAATTATGATTTATCATTTAAACGATGAAATTAAAAATTTTGCTCTCGTGGTTTACTGTGTATCATTATTGGTTAGATTAAAGATAGAAATATCAGATTTTATTTTTCTTTGTAATGTAGAATTAATCAGCAGCAATTTATGTAACGTATGTATGTAATAATATGTATTATCACATATCCACTTTTGTATAACAAAATATAGCTTGAGAATAAAGAAATATTTTACATTTTTCTATTACTCATGAAGACCTGCCCCTATGACCGGAGAATCCTATCTTCGAGCCCCGACGGTGGCCGGATTTTCGACACTAGCTTTTCTGCTGGAGAATAATTCTAGAGACCGGCTGCTCTAATCGGTAGTTTTCCGTGGTTTCTCCAATCAACACCAGGTGAATGGCGGAGCAACACCCTTACAAACGAGCAACGGGCCGCACGCGATCTTTCCTACCTCTTCCTTGTCCTATCCTCACCCCTTACACACACTAACGTGCATTACACTATCACTCATACCGCGAGACCGGTCAGAAGCTTAGAGCTTGTCTCGGCTGGGGCGTTGCCCCGCTGGTGGGAGATATAACCTGATTGAGAAAAACCACGCTAGCCACCGGTAGGTCGGCGCCGGATCCCGCCATACAGCGGAGGAAGATCACCACCACCACCCGGTCAAAAACACGCACTACACTTATGGGACTAATGACATTAGTAGTGACGCTGCCAAAATCACTGATAATCAATGAAGTTCTGAAAACTTCAACCCAACAGCACATACTGTCTTGCGGTTGCTCCTTGTTCTTAGCGTGCTGGCAGAAGAAATTTTATATCATTTACCATTACTGAATGTAATATTACATTGAATAGCAGGAATAAAAATGTCAATCTACTTTCAAATGTTTCTTAGACACTTCTCATAAGAATCTCCACCAATATCGTTTCATTAGTAAAATAAATGAAAAGTAAAATCATGACATTTAATAATTCATAATTGAGTAAACATTTTATTTTTCTATTTTCCAAAGAAAATGTACCTACAATCTATATTTTATGAAAAGCAAACTTACCTAAAATGTTTTTATTTTACAAACACTGCTTTAGTAAACACGTATAAATCGAATTATTTGGCTTCACATGTTTTGTGATAAAGTATTCTACATTCAATGGGCTACTGTTTTATTACACTGCGATAAACTATTCTACGAGTACTGAGAAAATTGGCAACTGCTATGTGTAGTAACACCTGAAAGATTTTATTAAATACTTAGTTCTTCACGTAACTGTTATGATAGCTCAGAATGAAAATAATATGCAAATTTAAACCATAATGAAACACACGTAAGAAAAAAACATTCTTTCAGTATCAGAACACATCCCGTCGACCCAAGATCTCAAAAAAACAATTCCCGCCTCCGCAATAAAACCCACCTGGTATAAACCTCATATCCTGATATAGCACACACTAACTCTGGCGCATCGACATTTAATAGGTGCGAAACGCCTGCGCTACAGCCTCCACGAAGCGAAATGGGCTTTCATTCTTCGATCATTGCTGTTTCGATCGCCTCGAAGTCAACCACCATCGCCGCCCTCGCCTTCGCCATTGGCCCCCTCCCCCGCCCCCCGCCACCCCTGTCACCCCAGTGTCCTGCGGACCACGCCGCTCCGCCTTCCCTCGCGCCCCCGCGACCCCGTCACCACCGCCACCCGCTTGAACAACGCCGCCCCCGCCGCCCCCGCCGACCCCCCGCCGCCCCCGCCGCCCCCCGCCCCGCCGCCCCCCGCCGACCCCACCACCCCCGCCGCCCCCGCCGCCCCTGCCTCCCACGCCCGTCCCGCGGTCCCCACCGCCCCTTCCGCCCCACCACCACCGCCTCACGCACCGCGACGCCCCACTGCGTTGAAAACGCCATCTGCCCGGTCGCCAGCGCGGCGCGACAACCAAACTCTTCAATATCACTTCACCGCCGCCGCAATCAGCTTTCACGATGCCACCGACGTCCCACGAAACTGCTCTCGACGCGTCCACGAAGCACGCTGGGCCGAAGCGAATCGAAAGGCGTGCAAATTGGGGGAAGACAACCACAGAGAAATTTTATCAAAATGTGAATGCATTTGGAGAAAATAAATAGTGAGATAATTTACATTTTACGACAGATACCCTCTAATTAAAAAATAATTAATTTCATAAAAACAGTTATTTGCAGCAATTTTTATCTTGATTACTGACTGGTTATTATAAATCGATGACGTAGTGTCTACATTTTGGAAAAAATCGCAAAATCGCATTTGAATGCTCTTTCCATGAATAAACTATGAAATTACACAGAATTCGTTATAAATATGTGAAACTAGTTTTCTTTATCTTCAGGTGTTTTATTTTACACAAGAATATTATCGATTTAACAATTTTCATCCACTGAAATGTCTGTTTATAAAGAATTGAAAATGTGGACACGTTATGAAAAATTTGAAATATAAATAAAAAGAGTTTATGTATTCGAGACATATTTTTAATATCTAATTTTAATCTAATTTTCTTTGGCTGAAAAACTTGCATTTACCTGTTGGCGAAATCATAGGTAACATAGTGCGTGCAACGAAATAACTTTGAATGTAACTGCAACGCTGATTAATGGTAACGAAAATTTATCGCATAGCATGGTATAGGCCTAATTGTCTGTTAAATACAGCGTTAACTTGAAACTTATATGATTATTTCTTCATTCGCTCTGAAAAATACGTTTAGTAGGAAAACATTACAATATGGACATATTTACTTAATGTCATTTTATTCTGTTTACTACTTTTTCATTCTTCGTTGGTTCTATGCAATATTTGTTTCAAAATCATCGAATGTCTTCTACATAAGTTATTAAAACAATCTTAGAAGGAAAACAGACATTTTATTGTCACTTTTACTTATGCTCGTTGAAATGCGGACTATTTTACCATAATTCACAGGTTCAAGCCGTGGATTTTTAGGGCCGACAAAATCATTTGTAAGCCATCTTTTTGGGAGAAGTTAATCCATTTGTCCCATATTGTAGAGTTACTGCATGTAAAAGATCGAGCCTAAAAGAAGCCTCGGAACTAAATTCCAATCGCTTGTTTAGACACCCGAATTATACCTTCTTTCTCTACTAGATGGCGCAGTGAAATTTGCGTGGTCAAACAGAAGAGCTGGCCTGATGGCGTGACACACGCTGCGTAAAATAAGGCATCATTTATTGATTGAGACTTGAAACAACATCGACTGTACAAAAATTTCGCTGCAGGCGGTTGGCCCCACTGTGCCGATAACCAGGCGTGCGCTGGAGAACCCTCAGTGAGGATGCAGTTACCGCCGCCTTTTTCCCATTCCCGACGCGGCCCCGCGGCAATCAAAGCGCTCGCGCCCATCGCCACCTCCCCCTCCCCCTCCCCTCCCCCTCACCAGCCATCGCTGCCGCTTCCCCTCACGCCGCGTCCACGATGTCGACACCCTTCCAATTCCGTGGCTTCGAGCGCTGCTGGACTCGCCACCCGACCCCGTGGATGCTAATCTTGATGAGAAACTAATATGATTCTTAGAGACAACTTGTTTCTGTATTTACACGAAACTTGTGCAAAACTGTTTGTGGTAATTGGTATTATATTTATGCATGAGTTCATAAAATTTAAAATTGGTGAACGTCAGCATAAAAATTACATTGTGATAAGAACGTCTGAATTAAGCAGACTCATAAAGATACTTATATAAAAACTTTATAAATCTTATATCCATGTTACCATCTCATTCAAAGATACATTATATTATATGTAAGAACAAAATGTTTTGATTCATAAACTCAGTCTTCTTCACGATTGAAAATGATTTGAAATAAAAGACCTGTTACAAATTAATATGGATTGAATTGTAAAATACTTCGTCGCAATCATATCTAATTTTACCTACAAGAAAAATGATGGGATTTAATGTAAAATAATTTGCGCAGATTTAACATGATTGTAAACTGAGATGAGAGTTTTATAAATTTTTGGTAGTTCTTCCAATTTTTATAAATTAATTCGGTAGCTTTATTACAACTTGATGCACCGTAAAGAAAATTGTCTACCAAAACAGTGTGTTCAGCCACCATAGATAGTAAGACTTCACAATAAATCTAAAATCGAGTTTACCAACAAGAAATCTGTAATTACTGATTTGTCACGGTGCTTGCAAATACTAATTTTTCTTCGTTCAGTAAAATTTTTTGAATGTCCGATTTCTGAATGAATTTCTTCTTCAGACCCTTTTTCATTGTCAATCAACAAATACGTCGATCGACGATAAAAAGAAAATTCTGCTTGATTTGTGACATTATTCTTGACAATTGCTGCCAAACATTACCCAAGCTGATAGTCTTATAATCGCAATTTCCGACTTCAGAAAACCAATTTGTATTTGTGAATTATAACGGTCAGATTACTGTAAAGCAAGGGAAATGCCTTACTGTTGAAGTTTTAAATATAGAGATAGAATTATTAAGGCATTAAAAAGAAAACAAGGTTTTGTGTTTCGTTGTCCTCACTGTGAGACGTCGGGTCCAAGTAACCCGGTTTTTGAGTGTACTCACAATTATGAAATCTGAAAAATAGGGAAGAATGTTCTTTCATGACGAAGTTATTATTTGCCGTTCTATTAACAAATATAAAATTAACACAAATGTAACCGATCCCTTGATCAACTATCTTGAAATCAGGATAGAGGTAAACGTGTGGAGGGCACAAATTCGAACACTTTCGACCCCCAGACAATGAAGTGATGTAACTTACAAGTGTACCACCGACTTGTGCTAAACACGTTTAATGCTGTAGTGTGTTGCCTTCGCCCGGAAGCAACTACAAAACTAACTTAATCAATGCAATGCAGAGCGGACTACAACGATGAAAACGTTTTTTCGCGTTGGTCCAAGTAGTACCCTAAGGTTCACGAGTAGCCCGTGATTGACAGTAATTCTGTGATATTTTACATAGTTCATGCCTCAATGTTTTCAATATTAGCTGTTTCCGGAATGGATGGGAGTTCGCATTGCACGTAGTACGTTACACAAATTTCTTTATCGTCAAAAACTTTTCCAGTTTATAAAAATAATATAAATTAATATAAATTAAGAAGGGCATTTGGTATTGCTTGTTTTATTTTGTGATAAATAACGACTTTATTATGGTAATAAATGTGATTAAATTTATCCTGCAAATTTGTAAAAAGTTGTTTACTTGTATGTACACATGTTAATTCTGATCGGCAATGAAAATATTGATATCTGCAACTTCATCTTCTATCACCTGTCCCTACATAATTCTACTTTCAACATTTACAAACATTCTCCGTTTTCTTGAAATTCTACCATATCCTCGTCCCCAACACTACTCATTTCACTTCATTAATTTCTCCTTATGATCATCCCTCCAAACACGTCTCTATCACTCCTTGCATTATTCCGCATTTCCCTTTCACTCGGTCCCTCATTTTACTGACTACGTACCAGCAAATTGCGATGTTTCTCACACGACTTTCACATAGTCTTCTTTCATTAGTTGATCAAAGAAAGCCGCAAGACACGATTTACAGGCGTTCTCCATACACCATGCCTCTTAGATCCTTCCCTCGTCCACATCTTAGATCCTGCCTCATTACACACCTCTTGTCCTTCCCTTCGTCACATCTCTTTAGATCCTTCCCTCCGTCACCACTTCTTAAGATCCCTCCGTCACACATCTCTTGATCCTTCCCTCCGTCACACACAGCCTCTTTAGATCCACTCCCGTCACAAGCAGTCTCTTAGATCCTTCCCTCCGTCACACAACCTGCTCTAGATCCTTCTCTCGTCGCACATCTCTTAGATCCTTCCCTCCCAGTACACACTCTTAGACCTTCCTCCAGCCAATCCCTCAGTGAACCCCAGACTTCACCTCTCCTTCGAGCCGCGTTCCTTTCGGATGCGATCACGCCGCCCCCGCAGCCACCGCTGCGCTTGAAACGCACGCGTGCGTGCGCGTTGTCTCGTTAGCACGCGAATTGAAGTTAGGCGGGCGGGCGCAAGGGCCAAGCGGTCAGTCGCGCGTCGCGGAGGGTGAGCGATGAGGGTGGAGTGGGGCGGATGAGGCCGGACGGGGAAAGGTAACTGCTTGACTGGTGGTGGGGGAAGGGTTCAAAGTAATGACGTTCCGCCCGGAACTGTACGGGTTGCGACGGATTTTAATGGGGTGCGGAATAAGTCAACATTCGTTTCCGCTATTACGTTGTTGTTTTTGTTCAAACGCTGAAGTGGTAATGTTATGTGTTGAATTAGTTAAGTAACCCTCAACTGACCTTATTTGAAAAGTAGAGGTGGATTACTTATCGTGTACATTTTATCAACAGATTTCGTCTTCTTCTTGGGGCTTTTTCCAGCTTCAGGGATGCCTACTTCAACTATCGGCGCTGGTTACACTTTATGTCCCTCGTGTGGGATACAATATTAACCTTTACGCTAGAAACATGTGGGGTTTTGGACTGTGCGCCAGCAGTATAGCTCTGAAGAAGGCCGCAGCAAGATGGCCGAAATGTCAGTCCAATAACTGCGACGCGGCTCATCCCGGATAGCCAGGAATAACACGAGATATGTAATAATATAATATATTTATTTTGGCCCAATTGGCGTGCTTGCCAGGTTGGTAGCCAATTAAATTTCAGCTATACAAATGTAAATTAAATATAATGTATTACCTAGAACACCGTATACCTCGATATACCCCAGCATAGCGAGAAAGCCTCCATTTCACGCGTACACATGTGAAACTCAGACTCTCTGTGCACACTCCCAAACACGCACGCACTACGCACAAATAGTATATACTCACACGCACACACACATACATACATACTTATACACACAACTATTCCATATATAGTCATATACACTATACATACGCAGCTTCACTTCTCCACGCCTCACAGTGCCATAGTGTGCCCACAGCACATATGTAGCTTCACTTCTCCCACACCGTAAACCAACATTTTCGATCTGGCAAACAGATCTACTTCGCAGAGCTGTGAAAAACTTCAAAGGAACATATTCAGAGGATCGGACCGCTACAGGGAGTGTATGAACAGGCTTCTATGTGACTCGTCATGTTTCAACGTATATTCTGAACTTAAAAATGTATAGCATTTTCTGAAATATTTTGATGTAAATCTCATGCTTTCTTTTGAATGCTCTCGAATATACTGGTGGCACCGAATCGATATTTTGGTACTTTAGTTTACCACCACACGATGGTCAAAACGTCGGCAACGGTTTTCCGAAGCGTCGTCACCCGGCCAACCCAAGTTGCATTGCCATTGACCAAGCTCGTTCAACATGACAAATACCGGGCACTGCCCGTTCTTATTGCTACTCAACCGCCTCCGATGTAGCAAACGGATAGAAACGACCTCTATGGCAACGAACGGGAAGGGATCGCAAGAGAGACGCCTTTCGCGGAGGCAGCGGAGGCATCGAAGAAGAAAGGGGGGGGTCTGGGGGCCGAATGCTTTTTGCGGGCGCGCAACGCTCCGTGAGAGAGAACCGCAGAGGAGCGCTCGAAAAGGGGAGACGAGCGGTGAACCTTGGGCGGGCGGGAGGGGGGTCACGGTGGTGGGCGAAGAGGGGAGCGATGGCACGCTGGGTGGTCTCGGAACTGCTTTTGCGGAATACAAGAACGAGAATATTCTGAAATTTCTCTCCGTAGTAACTGGTACGTTTTGAGTAAATAGGCTTCGGCAATGACGCTGAAATTACGTATGAATTGCGTAAAATACTCTTCCAAAAATAATATTTTGTAATAATATGCTCGTGGGCTAATGTTTGAATAATATAGGGAATAAACTAAAATGTGAAATTAATATTAGTTTTTAGCATCAGTATCCTTTTCTTCGTAAAATATTATAAATCACTCATATAAACCAATTGTCCATTCAAAAAATTTAAAGTAAAAATTTGAAGCCGTTTCTATGAAAAGCTTGTTTTTAAAATTGCATTTTTTAAACAAAATTTGTGAAAATTACGCATATTTTTAAAAATATTTAAAGCTATATTTAATTATCTAATGTCGAAGAATAGGTTCCATTAAGAAGAATTACCTCGATCTTTCAACTTTTAGATGAAGGAAGAAGTTGAAAAAATGATGAAAAAAGTAACTTCTGCAATTTTCGAACACTTAGGAAATTATACCTCTGATAGTAAATGCCTAGTTCGATGTTTTTTAAATGAAGAAAAATTTGAAGCCATTTTTGAGAAACTTTTGAAAATGTCGTTGGGGCTTCATGTAAAGTAAACCCAAAATTTAAAAAATCCATTTCAAATTTCAGGAGCCGCAACATCAGCCAGGTCAAGTGAGTAATATCAATTTTGGTGAAAATTCTACCAAGGATTTTGTTGCTAGCGGTGTCCACTGACGGACAGACGAACTCACAGATAGATGGACAAACGAAACGGCAGTCGAACGGATAGACAGATGGACGGACGCTCAGATGGAAGGATAGACAGACGAGAGAGAGAGAGACACACACACAGACAGACAGAGAGAGAGCGACAGACGGACAAACAGAGAGAGACAGAGAAACTCACGGATAGACAGACATTTTCCTATAAACCGTTTTTTCAGCAACAAAGGCCAACAACCTTGGATTCTGACGACACAACGTGTTAGGAGAAGTAATTTCCTACAAATGTGACCAAGGATTATCTATTTATTCAGTATTAAGAAGCCTATAACTCTTCTGCCGAAAAACCGCCGATTTTGTTGCATCATTTCATATTTTTTATTACATTATGTAAATAGTAGGCGATAAACTAAAAATCGTAAGTTAATTTTAATTCTGACAAACTAAGATTTCTAAATTTCCCAAATAATTGAATTATAAAAAGCCCTCTGTACAGTTTGCAACTGGCGTAGACTACTACTCTAATACAGTTATTTAACAAATTAACATTACATACTTTCCCAGCTTACACTTTCCTCCAGCTTCCTTTTCGAAATTCCCTCGTTATCTCCCACGAGGCTCACACCCTACCCAGCCGCGAGTGATGAACTTCGGCAGCGGGCGGAGCGGGGAGCTGTCAATTTAAGGAATGCTAAAAGGCAGCGGCGAGGCATGGCTAGCAGCAAGAGGATGGGGGTGGGGGGAAGGGGTGTCTGCCGCGGAATAGCAAGGAAACCTCCGAAAGGGTGATGAGCAAAGCGGTCATTGAGGCGCCAGGTCACGCACGGCGCGATAATGACAAGGGCTCGGGGCGGCTCCGCGGGGGCCCGCCGCGAAGCAATGACATCTGCGGCGCCTCGGGCGAGGGGAAGCCCACCAGGCCTGGCAACATGCTACGGAACGCGGAAGTGCACTACAGCTGTGCAGGTAAAATGACACCACGCACGTAAATGTTTGTACATTAAATATTTACATACGTCAATTCTTAGTTTTTTAGAACTGCGTTATAACTGCAGTTCTAAATATTAGTACTTGTGTATTCATTAGTTAGTATTAGTTAAGCACTAAGTATTGTGCTTGAAAACTAAGAATTAGTTCTAAATATTAATACTTGAGTATTATTTACGCATGGAAGTATTTACATACGTAAGAAGTTCCGTATGTTTAGTTAAGTACTATCGAAAATAAATATTTACGTATGTAAGTTAATAGCGAAGTAAGCAAGTTAGTTCGTAAATATTTTATGTAATTTCTCTGTTATGAATGGTCCCTAGCTGCCACACGTATTCACATAACATTTGTTTCGATGTGATTGACACAAGTCGTTTAAATGAACTCTTATAACTGGACACGTCTTCAACTTGTTTCATTTTTTTCTTCATCAATTAATCAATTCAATATCAGTAAAAAGTAAGTATATGGTTTTATTGGATACATTGAACAGTAATCATCATATATTCAAAATTCCCTCTTAAAAGTCTTTGGCTCTTTTCGAAGCATACGTCGATGATGACACTACTGGACAAGTGTCCTGTAAGATTTATGCAAATATGTTTTATATCACTCAATACAATTTGGATTGTGTTACTGTGCTTTTTATCTGTTCTGTCGACTCGACAGCCTTCTTTGGGCTTTGGACGAACAGCGGTAACCAAGCATGTGCCTTTTACCATGTTATAATTATTTTTATCTTTATTGAATTTGAGTAACAATATTGTAGGTTTTAGGTGAACGTTCGTCGGGGCAAGCTGATAAGCTGATGTGTATCTGTAAACCTAAATGTGCTGGAATTTAGTTTCCTTTACTTCAATGTCTTGAAACTATACGATGCGCCACAACTACCACGCACACCTGATAAAGTGTCACAAAGCGCATCTTACAGCAGTGTCTCTAACCTGGAGGTCCTAGAATTCAAGTTCCTCTTTGTTTGTTTTTCGTCACTAGCTATATAACTAGGTGGAATTCAGGGTGTGTGTGAAGGAGTTTTAGATATCTACCCCACCTCCCAGGATCTAATACGTGTCACACTTACGGGACCAATAACCTCAAAAGTTGACGCGCCCTGAATCAACACTTAGCCTTTTTTCTCACTCTGCCTCAGGAATCCATGAGAACAATTTCGGCAGCAATTGTTAGACCAGAAATACTAATGCCTTTGTAGAAACCGCAATACTCTGCAGGTTGAGTGTCTTTTTTATACCCATTTTTACAAGTCAATCAATTTTAATATTTTAGGTCTATATTCAACGCACTCTAAGACACATACTGTAGCTTCTATTTTGTTTGGTCTGGAATTTGATTACATTTTATCGAAGTTTTCCAAACATGTATGCACTCCTACTTTCGTATCAACGAGGAGGATTTAATAAGTTTTATCTTTTTACAATCGTTATTCTCATTTCTGAAGCCACAGTCGGTTCAAATATGTGCCTTCTCATGAGTAGTCTTTACCCAGCCCTTTTCATCCTTCTCTCCTCCCTGTCCTCAAGAACGTCGTTGCTTTTGCCCTTTCTCCTGCCGGTTACTTCAATTGTGGGAAGTCATGGGCCTTAGTATAGGGTTTCGGCCAGCAAGATGATTTGCCAACCACTGTAGAGGGCGAGAGAAAGAACGAATTAACGAGAGCGGAGGTGACGCCTTGGGGATAAATTATTTAGCACGAACGCCTACCCCCCCCCCTCCATCCGCCAGACCGCTCCCTCCACGTGATGAATCAGCCGGCATCGAAGTTCCCAAGTTTCCAATGGCAGGCGCGACTCGAAAGAGAGAAATCGACGACTGTTCAAGTGAAAACGCCAGCCATAACTCGAACGACGGTAAGGAGAGACAATTCTATACCAACTGCAAATAGTTTATTCTTGACTGTTAAATACATCTTTAACTTTAAGGCTTGTAGAGAAAAGCTCTTCGGAGTGCGAAAATTCGGTCTAATGTGAAAATGAAAGAACTGTTTCAGGTCGCAAAAATTTGTATTAGCTGTTAGTATTTTTTAGTAGTACTTAGCTTCAAGTGGATGAACTTTGAAGCCTCGGCACGGGATTATCATTTTAATACATATTCTTCGTATATATTTTTTCATCGATAAATCGATTCATCGAATAAGTGGAGCTATTCATTAACAAAAAACACATGAGTGCCTGCAATAGTTCTAAGAGTTAGCCTTTTTTGGACTATCGTTTTACATTGAATTTAACAAAAAAGATTTAAATTTATTTAAATTGATTTGATTGTAAAAATAATATACTTGCATATATTGACCATAATACATTGACGAAATATAGACAGAAAAATATTGTACACAAATTTTGCAAAATCGTAGTTTTGTTCCAATGATAATAAGATAATCGAAAATTAAAATAATTTTACTAGAACAGTTCATAGTTCGTTGTATTATTTTAACCGTTACGCTGTATTATCATACTGCAACATGTGTCCCACTAATACTTAAGCCACCTCGTTGAAATATCCAAACGAAACGCAGAAAATTCGATAAATTACATTCCTTTAATATTTGACAATTGAAGATTTTTACTTATAATTTCGTGAATTGAGTTCTATCCACATAATAACGTTAAACAAAAATTGCGGGCGATTTTCCATACAGTCTTGTTCAATCCTTCTGAACACTTTATACGAGTTTAAACTAAATTACAAATAAACAACTCATATTTTTAAAAAAAGTGTTCACAAAATGATGATTCTATTATTGAGAAGTACATTTAGTTACCAAAAGTTCCTAATTGATTATATAATGGTAACTAGAAGAATATGAACATTTGAACTTCTGCAATTTAAGACATTTCTAAGCTATGAAAAGATAAATGCATTATTATTAAAAAACGTTGCTCTATTTCATAAGAAATCACCGAAAAATTGGAAGACGTTTTACAGAAAATAATGCACCAATTATTTATTTTGGTGTCAAATATATTTTTAAGTGCATATATTGCTCCTTGAAACACAAGAGTACCTTTAGAAACGTTTTTTAAAGTTTTAAAATTTCAGAAATTCTTTGTTATTTTGAAGCAACATTTGGCAGTTGTGTCCAGAAGTATGTACTTTATTGGAGAAGAGTTTCTTTGGGTAAATATATTTGTTAAAAATCCAGTTTAATTGTTAGACATACATAGTTTATTGATAAAATGCTCAAAATGTGAAAAACTTTTAACTCTGCTAAAAATAAACCTATTATTTATTCATTCTTTTACTAGTAAAATTATTATCCAAGTAAGAGAATAGCAACTTGTAAAATAGTATATTTTGTGTGAAACTGAACAAAGCAATCGGAGAGTGAAGAGGTCGAATTTTGAACATTTTACTTTTGGGGTTTTTAAGTGCAAATATCGGGGTATCGTGCAGTGACCTCATCAGAAATATAGACCAGAGACCTTTCTCATTCCTCCTTAGTTCCTCATCTGATATAATGCACGCTGGTCCTCTTCTGCTTTTATTTTCAATTTACTTTTCCAACAATGATGATGTTGAACTTCCTCTTTTCTTCCGTCTCCTTGTTTTGTGTGCACAGACGTCAAATCTAGCGGGGATAGTTCATTTCGATTCCCAAAAACTTCACAATCTCTTCTGTAAATCATACATAAATTGTCGACAGTGAGATCCAAGAGATAGATGATAAACACTATTTTTGGATCTGATTTTAGTGCGATACAATGCTGTCAGGGAATCCATTCAATGTCACTCATACATTTGTTGTAGTACAGCACAACACTGGGGCATTCTACCCATACCACCCGAAAAGTGAGTCACGTTACATAGGTTCCCAATGTTACTTCAAGAAAACAAACATAATTTCTACATAAATACATACTAAATTAATATTGTCTAATTAATAAGCATATATATATACACACACACATATATATATATATATATATATATATATATATATATATATATAGAGAGAGAGAGAGAGAGAGA
Source organism: Gryllus bimaculatus (assembly GCA_017312745.1). Lineage (NCBI taxonomy): Eukaryota > Metazoa > Arthropoda > Insecta > Orthoptera > Gryllidae > Gryllus > Gryllus bimaculatus. The sequence continues at coordinate 5,757,469 of BOPP01000037.1, forward strand.
GAGAGAGAGAGAGAGAGTAAATAACACTTAATTCTATCACTAATGATGTTCTTGAGAGAATCAGGACATAAATAAGTACTATAAATGAATCTGAAAAAAATCACTCGTCCTGCAATGGGTCATCTGGTTGCCTCGTGACCCACAGTGATATCTGGGAATGGAAATTTGAATCATACACATTTTTTTCCGTAATATATTGTGCCGCCATATTGTTACTTCCAATATATAACGGTGTAGAGTGGTCAAAACTTCATTGATGGACAATAAAAGACGTAAAATCGGTTTTTTACTTCAAATTAACAACGGGCAGTAGAGGGTTAAACATTTTACGATTTCTCTCAAAATACATCAAGAGTACTCATATATAGATATTATTGTACCTGACACCACTTCAATATCTAATTTTGAAGAGTACATTTAATTGAGAGTCAAATCAACATGTCTAAAATGTAGTTATTGAGTAGAATATTGAAAAATTTTTGTTTTCGAAATTCCAGATAATTTAATGAACGTTTTCCTATATCTTAGTAGCATTAAGTGAAAATTCCAACAAAATATTTCAGCAGGAAAAGGAAGGGAAAATAAGGACATTTTTGAGAAAATTTAGAAATGTTTTACGAATATTATTAATAGCAAGCTCATTGGTGCATTTTAATTCACTTCTTTTTCCTTGAAGCAATGTTTCTGGAGCACTATCTGCAGTAAGTAAGCAGTGCGCTAATCACAGAGTATGATCGTTCAGGCATATTACTGGCAAGAAATCTGCATGTTCACGTATACTCACGTTTCAGGTATTTAAAAAGTAAAAATTCATCGTTAATAAGATATTGTTTTTCTGTTGTAATGTGCAGAATTCACAGTCATGGCCTTTATAAACAAAACTACAACCTCAAATTCACACCTTGCAGACGTTGTGAGACCAAACTACCACTTCTTTCCATTAACGATTACAACTCGCCCAACAAATCGAATTAACAAATGTTGGCACATACGCGTTCGTTGTATTAATATTTTGTATATTATTAACTTCAAGCATTTAAATTATAAAACGTGTTAATAAAAACAAGTGATAACCCTTACTATCTTTCATTTGAAGTAAAAATCACGAAATTTAGTTGAGTAGAAATATCAAATTTATATCTAAACGAAAACTTTAGTGATTTTAATATAAAGTTTATACTGAAGAGGACACGTAACTGCGCAAATGTGCATTATCCAGAAAAAAGTACGATTCACACCATGTTTAGAAATTACGGTGTCCATGCCTGTGAAAAGATCGGTTGATCACAGTTGATTCTTTTTCTCCTTCCGGTATTATCAATCTTGAGCGATAAAACTTCCACACTGGGGGAACAAGTGATGATCTCAATTTCCCAGACAGAACACCCCCTGTAACAAATGAAGTGCACTTTCGTGTCGACAAAAATATGTTTCCAGCCTAATAGATTTCCCGCGTAAAGTTATCACGATTTTTGTCGACTCAATCGCAAAAAGAGAAGTGAAAAGTGTGCGTCCGTTTTGCGAATGACACATGAAATAATGGTGCGGTGTAATATACATAAAGTATGTCAAACAAAAATTCAGCTCTAGATATCCAGATATGAGAATTAAACAAAAAAGCAGGCAGAGAAATATGAATCCAGATTCGCACAGATAGCAAGCACATCGATGGATTTTGACATCGCATCCATTGTGTAGCCAGATGTCGATGAAATATGTAACAAAAGATATTCAATCACACTATATCTATAGATATATATTTACGTTAATATTGTGTCAGATTGTTTCTTCGTGATATCTGACTAAAATGTAATACTTTTCATGAAAATAACGACACTTCCATATATTGCTTTTGGATGATAGCTGATTTATGTTGAAAGGGCAAATAGTAAATAATATTTTGAGATAACTTGGAGAGTTTTTTCATTTTTCTAAAGTACATTTTGGTATTATAATGCAGTGGCTGCTCTCTAGTACATAGCGCTTAATACTAAGGACTCGTTTAATATTAATATGATACTTTCTCAAACTTTCCGTAATATTTATATTTACCCAGAAAATAGAATTGGCTACCAACAATAAAATATTTTGAAGTTAATGGCATACGTTTAACGTCAATACTCTTTTCTGACCACCAGATAATATTTTCTTAAAGTTATAATAAATTACAAGCCATTTTCAAATAAAGCCAAGTAGACAGTTTTTTAACCTAATTATATCATATTATGAACCTAAAATAATGCCGCTCGTTACGCCCCAACTTCTGAGAGCTGAAATGAACTTTGACAATCATATTATTGAAAAAGTTATTAGTTTTAAATACTAAGGATGTAAACTACAATATACGAATCAAACGGAGAAGTATAAAACAAAAGGAATTCTTAAGTTCTTATACAGGTACATTAGAGGAAACTTAAAAACAAAAGTTCATAAGGAGACCGTACTAAAGTTCATAAAGTAAATGGGAGTACTTATAAACTATCAGTTGGGTAAACTAAGTGACATTCTTCATGGCAGATCAATATGGGTCTTAAGAAAAAAGGAGTAAAAAGTGCGGCCAGTGGAATGAGATGTGTAGCTAAATGTATCTTGACAAAGAAAGATGACATTGAAAAAAATGCTATGCATATTACAAACAATACAACAGTAAGTTGCAAAAAATAAACAAACTTAATCTAGATTCAAGAAAGACAAGAACAGTATAGTAATGCATTGCGAAAGGGATTATTAAATACAATTATAAGGAGACGGAACAAGCCAGAACGCTAGACCCCATGAAGAAGAAAAAGAAGGACAAGGAAAAGAAGATGAAAAAGAAGTCGACTTGGTATTTTAAATATTTTCCGGCAATAAAAATAATTGGCTTGGATTGATTTTTCCTACAAATCTCTCATTTTAACAATCAGTCTAAAATGATTTCATGTACTATTGTTTTCACTTACCATTGACACCTTGCAGATTACTGTCATGAAATTTACATTGAAAAATATATAATTGTGTAGTTATTAAGTCACGAAGATTTCCGAGTCATCTATAAAAAAATTGAGAAAAAACGCTCAAAAGTTTTAGGAAATATACAGGTAATTAAAAACGAATAGAATCACTACAGACGTATCTAAGAATAATTGTCACTTTTGATGGCATGTAGAGAGGTCAAAAATGAACAAATTTCGCCAATTACCATGTGACGAGAAATTGCATCTAAGGAATTTGAGGCACCGTATGCACAAAAGTTCGACAGAAACTTGAAATCTCTTTGACCTGCCGAAATCAGGGGCAAATACTATAAATGAATATAACTCCGCTCTGCATAATTTCCCACTAAATGTTCGTTGGTAGAGAGTAATTTTCAATTTCTCATCTCTATGTGATCTAGAAGTTTGTAATATATTCTGAGGAATCTTTCTTTACGTGACAGTTATTAGAAACGGACTGTGTGTGTTTATCGGTGGCGGATCCAGGAAGTTGCATGGCCATTTATATTAGGATTGTGTAATTATTCAAAAGTAACATTGAGTAGTATCATATACTCATACACACACACACACACACACACACACACACACACATATATATATATATATATATATATATATATATATATATATATATATATAACAAAAATATACAATATATCCCCCCCCCCATTTGACTTCTAGATAGTTAAATTAGATATTTATGTTTTTACATCTAGAAATATCTGTGTTGTTACGAACTAAATTTCTCTCCGAACGTTTCTTATATCCTAATCATCCTCATCCATAGTAGTCCTCATTGACCCCGTGTACGCTGCCTGCATATTCCACCATTCCATCTCACTCGCTTCGCCGCCGCTCATTCCGCCCGCCAGCCGCTCGTCACCCCGCTGGGGCTGTGTTCGCACGCGTCGGTCGCCTCCGGGCAAGAGCGCTCTGGCCGACAAAAGGACCTTGACTGGGAGCCGGGCGGTGGCAGCCGCGGGCGGCACGCGGGGGCGGGCGGCCACCGGGCAGAGAGAGAGGCAGCCTCTACAGAAAGGCCCGTCACGGCATAAAACCCACACAACAGGTCCGCATTATATTTATTGGAGAGAAATAAAGACGCGAAAAGGCCCTTTGTGAGTGAGTTTGTTCATTAATCGCTGCGGTCTGTGTCGTGCAGCGCGCCCTTCCCCTCCCGCCCGTCCCACTCACTCCACCGCCCAGCCCGCCCGTGAGCGCGAGCTCGCTCGCTCAAGGGGCTTCGGGCGGTTTGCAGCGGCGGGGTGAAAAGGGGGGGAAGAGCGGCAGGAAACTCCAGCAAAGGACCCAAAAACGCATCAAACACAAGAGGTACAATTTATACCGGCCGTTCGCTGAATTATGAAAAGCTGGAAATTTCCACCCCTTGGTCGGAGCGCGAACTGTCCTCTACTGAATCGCCGGCGGTCGCTTTGTGCGGCGTGGGCTGTGGAGGGTGGAGGTGGGTGGAATGAGATGTATCGCAGGATGTGGAAAGTCTAATTGCTGCAAAATTACAATCTGACGTTCTTGGCTTTCTGCTTAATGAAGAGGAGATGACAGTGTACCTTTTTTTAAACCCTCAGAAATCTTTTCCAATTTGGGAATATTTTTGTCGGAATATTTCAATATAATACGTGCGCTCATACAAAAGTCACTGATTTTAGTTTCTTGGGAATAATTGAACTGCCTACACTACGATGTTTATCATTATTGAAATCCTTGTCCATATGTGTGTCTCGAGAAAATAATAATTAATAGAGGGAAACTAAGCATTATCAATCAACTCGGTTTTTTAGTTTCCTCAATATTTTTACATGGACACAAGTATGTGCAGGTAGTTTTTACAGCCAAAAAGTGGGATAATTGTATCTTTCATTTTGAGTTCTGAAATCATGGAAATCTCAACGAACTGAAAGCGTTATTTTTGTAACTCTCAATGTTTACAGCAGTGCAACTAATTATTTTATCTTTTAAATATACAATCATCCGTTCGTTTCAAATACAAAGGGCGTGAGAATATTTATAAAACATTAAAAATAGTACAAGCTAATAATGTAAGGATGTTCTGTTTATATGCTCGTAATTTAAATGACTGGGCAGAGTAATGCAAACGAAAACCATTTTTATCGAAAGTGTAATGTCTCTTTTAGAAAATATGCGAGTGGCCCTTCATTCGTAATGTTCCTGTAAATCAAAACTTTGTCTGAAATTTGCTGTGAAAAAAATCAACAGGAAAGTTGATTAAAACGTAAAATCATTTCGTTTAAAACGTAAACGTTTGACACATATTAATTGTGTGTAGTAAAAACGTTTTATGAACCAGTCTCTTTTTGAGTGCGTCCTGAGTCCTCTAGTTATTCCGCGGTCTTTGTCCTCACTATTGCTTTTATTACATTTTGCCTCTTATTTTCCTCTTACATTTATTTGACTCTGAAAAACTAGTTCTTTTTACTAGCGACATTCCAAAAGTTGATAGATATACTGTGTTTGACTGTCATTTCCTATTCAAAACTACAACGTACTATTTTATTTTGTAGCACGTAGCACATATTGAGGGATATTGTACGAGTCACGTTTAAATTTGACACATTTACAAGGAAGTTATTAGACTTTTAATTTCAAAAAGTTTTATCATACGGTGAAAAAAAGGAGCTTTTTAAAAGACTACATTAAACAATGGATTCAGTATGTATCAACAGAGTATATTCATGAAAGCAAATAATATTTAATTTGTAAAACAAGATTCTCATGATTAAATGAAATCCTTTGTATCTTTCTGGATCACTAAATCATTCACATTATAAATAAAATTTCAAACAAACTTTGATATTGTGAGCAATATGTATGCGGCGAATCATATAACTGGAAATTAAAGTTGTATTCGCCAATTTATACCCAAAGATGTAATAGGAGGAAGATATGAACTTCTGGTTCACTTTTATATAGATGACACAGATGGAAATTGTGCAGGAATATCGTCCTTCGATATCACATAATACCCTTATAGACACCGATAATACAGTTTCATCAGAAACCGGTAAGATTTGTACAAGTGAAAAGGGAATGATTTGTTAAATATAAAATTATTAAGAAACATATCCGCGCAAAATAATAGCAGAAACATTGAGGAAAAAAGCAAAAAATAGCAGAAGTAAAATAATACCATAACGTAATTACATTTTCTAACTTCTTATATCACATTAATACGTAAAAATTAAAAATTGAAACAAAATTATTACAAAGTAAATGACACATAGACTATATAATATGTAAATTTGTACTTACCTTATCATCTAATTGTAACTGAGGCTATAAGAGTAGATGAAAGATTTAATCATTTTTGCCGAATTTGAAGTAAGGTCACAGTGATCACCGGAATTCTAACAGGGGCACGAAATGTGAAATCATCACGAAAAAAATTGACTTTTTCCTGAATCGAGAAAGCCGATAATAAATCAGTATTAAAATATCAGTTTGTTTTCAGATCTAATGTGTAGTCTGCAGCTACTGACAGGAATGAAACGAAACAATATATTTATTAACTCTTTATCAACAGGGTGTTATATTAGTAGGCAAAATTATATTGCATATATAGATTTGTCTACTAAAATAACTAATTACCAGAAATATCATACCCGTTTTTTGAGGAATTTTATATTTTTAGGTGAAATATTTCTGAAGAAGCAGTGTGGAAAAACTATACCACAATAAAGATTTTGGAAAATTTCCCGAAACGTTTTGAATCAATTCTATGTGGTTTATCTAAATGATCAGAAAATATACCTTTATCAATTTTCAGGCCGCACACCCTAACTACTCGCCATTTCTCCTAATAACGTGTTTTTCCATTTTCCATTCTAATCGTAATACATTCAGCCCCTGGGATGTGTGGAAATTATTTCCTAAACACAATTTAAAGTGTCAAATAACAACACCTAGCTACAATCATAATTTGGCGATAGTTTCGATTCGAACGACGATCAAATGCCCGGTGCAGTGGTTTATAAGTTAATCTCCTTGTGTAACCGCCACCCAGAATATAAATCTAAAACACCTCAACTACTTATTCCGAATATTACCTATTTACCTTACGTACTTATTCCGAGAATACATTTTTTAATCTAACTTCAACGTTTTTTTCTTTTTCTAAGGTCGCATCAACATCTAAGCCATTAGCGACCACTATTGCGTGTAACGGTATGGTAACTATGAGAATGACACGATATGATGACAGGGGGTGAAAGAACGAACTCAATCTAACCATGCCCGAGGCGGGACTCCAACCCGCGATCTTTCGGCCCGAGATCGCTACGGCACTACTGCCTTAGCGATCTCAGACATTCGGACCGGCTTCTTGAACGCCGGATATAGATATAAAAGAAAGAACAAAGTTTCTACATGGAAGGAAACAATTGTTTCGTTAGGGAGATGCGTCTTGTTCCACCCAATCAGACGCATGTTCTGACGAGAATATACTATAAGAGTACAAGAAGTACCCAAGTCCTATGGCCACAAAACGGGTAGAGGTGAAAGAAAGAAAGGACTCGTAAGTTCAACATTGCTTGGAATTGCAACGGTTATGACGACCAAGAACAAGAAGAAGTAATTTTTGTGCCATTAAGGATCAGAAAGATACTCAGCGAGAATAAAAAAGTATAAACTTCCCTCCTTAAATTTCAATTAGAAGAAGCGAAATTCAATAGTATTGTAATATGTTTTATATTTTAGTTGTGGTCACTGAGCCTGTGAAAACCTCACAACCACGCAATTCTAAATTTTACAGAAGAAACAAAACAAATTTACAAAATACTTTAAATGAAAAAGCGACCTATTTTTCAAGTTAAGTGTGTGGTGTACACCTAATTAGGTAGATGATTAAAGTCACCTAAGGTATCTATTAACTATAAATTTAAAGTATATCTCTAAATTTAAAGTTAAATAAGTCCAGCTTAATATTCTTAAATGAAATGGAATTGAGAGTGTTTCACTGTCTTAATGTTAATATAATGTTGGGTTAATATAAGTCAGATATGACAGATTAAAACTGCTTTGTAGAATTGTCATTTTATAGATCTATTGGAATGTATAATAAACCCCCAAATGAATTTTAATGTTTTATTAAAACGGCTGGTTTCTATTTAAAAAGGTTTTTTGTTTGCTATGTGTTCTTTCATTTGCTCTATCAACGAAGAATTTTCATGTGCCTGTGTTTGTAATAATTAATTTAGCAACTTGAATATTTTTATTGGCCTTAAACTATTAATATTTTAAAAAAACAATCTGAATTTTTCATATTTTATTTTGCATTATCAAGTGATTGTAACAGACTATACCTCATTGTTGTGATTACCAGTCTTCAGCATTAACTACTTCAGACCTACATACAGATGGTTCACCACCAGCAGAGCGTATATGATGCTAACAATGAACTTCCATTTCATTTCAGAACAACTAAAATGCAAAAAATATGTTTGATTGACTAAGGAATAAAGAAGACGGATAATTGGACATTTACGTTCGCAACTGTTGTAGTAATATTAACCTTTTTAGGTTTCCCTGGTAGCAACACGTTACGGATAGCTTGCCAATCCTCTGAATGCGGAATGCAGCCCCGTTGCAACTATGGCTTCGCTCCCAGATATTCACCAGCTCCTACTACACCTCCGCGCTCTCCCGCCAAACAGCGGAGGGTCGCGGTGCGGCTCAACCGGCTGTTGAAGAGGGGCGGGTT
>BOPP01000037.1:5767252-5769752 GCA_017312745.1 Gryllus bimaculatus
GCGGGCGAGAGCGGGGCGGTAGCAGAGCTGTGATCGGGGGTGAGCGAAACGGGGGAGTGAGAGGGAGAAGGAGCGAATGCGGAACGGAGGTGAGCGCGGAGGTAACAGAAATAGGAGGGAGGCGAGACAGAAGATGGCGGGCAAGGCTAAGGCTTCAGAAAAGGCAGGAATAGCGGCTGTGGCGAAGGCGGTGAGGAGGAAAGGGATGGAGACGAAGTGGAAACGGAGACGAGTGCGAGGTCGGAGTCGAGGGTGGGGGAGACCGAGGGGTGGGGGTCGGTTAAAAGCGCGACACGCCAACAATATTCAGGAAATTGTGCCCGCTTACCGCACAAATACTTGGCTGCTGTACTTTATTTGGAGGCGGACGCCCGTTCCAGGCTAAAGAGATCTAATAGGCGACGGTTTTACGCCGGAGTGATGCTTTTGTTTCCGGAAAACGCGCGCTTCGCGAGCCCTTTTGTGGGAACTTGCAACAAAAACGGCTGTTTGCTAAATGTCGGGTTCTCGATGTACTTGGCGAAAGGTCGGGCAAAGGGTAAATATAAAGGTTCGTTCCTTTCACGATGGCGACTTTTAGGGGAACATTGTGTTTGCTAGATGCTTTAATATTTGAAACTGCAGACGTACTCCAGTTCAATTTATTTGACTACTGCAAAAAGTAAGTTTTATGATGTTAGTAGTTTCACATGAAATGCGTATACAAAACCATGACTTTGAAAAACGTGTCACTGTTTATTGCTTTTGTTTCATTTGAACAGAAAAATATTTCAAAAGAATACTCAGTACACATGTCTCAATCAAATGTCAGAAAAAATATAGACGTAACTTTTGTTTATCAAAATACATGTATGACATTTTGTTCACTTGAATATTCCAATCTTTTCACAATATATAATTAAATGTATTCATAGAAATCAATTACCCTGGAAATAACCTAATAAATAACAATCAATGTTCCTTTTTAAATTACAAAACAAATACGCCGCCGTGATGAAAAAAAACGTACCAAACCCCGCGACTGTAAAAGAATGGCGTAACTATAGAAAGTCATAAAATGACCAAGTGAAATTTGAGGAATAATTCTACTTAAAGTATGACATATTGTATTAAGGTTCTGCGAGAAAATCTGCCTGTCGCTTACAAAACTATAAAGTCATTCATTTTAAATGAAACATATTTGACAAAGTGAAAATCATTATAGTGAAACTAGAAATGGCACCTTAACAAAGTAAAAGTGGAAATCATAACATTCGCGGTAATAGCTTAATATCTAATGATTAAATTATGGGAAATCATTTTCTTAACTTCCTTTCATATTGGATGAGGGAAATATAATTTGCAAATTTCACGAAATTTCTGTCAAAGGTTCGTCTTATGTTATAGTTTTATTTTAAAGCAAAAGACTATTCGTTAAACTATTCCATTTCATTGGCTATTTTTCCACAAATACCACTGATACGTCATAAATACAAATTTCAAACACACAATATTCAGAAATAATTTTGAGATAAATTATTAACGGAGTAGAAAGGTTTTGCCTATTAATTTGTTCAGCAAAGTAGTGGTATCTTGAAATTTTCGATATTTTTTGATTTATAGAGGTTCAATTTAATGAACTCTACTAATACACGGTGAAGAAATGGCAATAAAATATTACCGGAACGTGTTTGTATTAGCGTCGTTCCACTTAATTAGAATTTTTTATTATGCGTCGATTACTTACGCTTGTCAGTCAACATTTCCTTGCAATAAAGACTTCAATAGCTGAAGTAAAGTTGAAACCGACAATCGAAATTTTTAAGAGCTCATAATATAGTCGAGACAGCAAATTTAGTATTATTTCGAATTGCATTAATAGCATATCATGTAAATGCTACAAATGAGGAACGTATGGAAGTACTATGTTCGATCTGTTTAATAACAAATCATAATCGACATTACACATGCTTCATACAATTGCCTATTTATCAGATACAGTTTATTTAATATCCATTTCCAAAAGGTTACAAATGATATTTTTCAAGGAAATAAGTAATATTAAAGTAGATTATATTTATATGAAATTCAATATCGGCAACAATGGAAACCATTATTGGAACATTGTTGAGGTTGCCTTGAAGCAAATGTGCAGAAACCATCTTCCTCCAACATGAACCTTACTCCCATGATGCTGACTGCAATGACTTACTCAAATATTACTTAGGTAGATTAATTCAGATTAATTAAAAATTTTACGTTTATTGTGAAAATACTTTATTAATTACTTGAATGAAATAATCTCCAAAAGTAGTATTCACAGCGTTCCTACCTTGGCTTAGATGCATCATCTTTGCTTACGCCAGTGAAAATACTCTGAATCTTTGAAAAGACATAGATTTCTCAAAGGCAAAATTAAATATTATGTTGATATCTTTACATAGTTGATGAACATTTCAAGCAAGATTGACACATAGTACTGATCAGTTTCTGATGAATAATTTCTGCTGGATCAGTTGTA
>BOPP01000037.1:5774752-5804659 GCA_017312745.1 Gryllus bimaculatus
CGGGACGTGACGGGACGTGACGGGGGGGACGTGGGGGACGGGGGACTGACGGACGTGACGGGACGTGACGGACGTGACGGGACGTGACGGGACGTGACGGGACGTGACGGACACGTGACGTGACGTGACGTGCGTGACGGGACGGACGGACGGGGACGGACGGTGACGGGACGGGACGGGACGGGACGGGCGGGACGGACGGACGGGACGGGACCGGGACGGGGACGGGACGGGACGGGACGGGATGAGGGATGGGATGGATGGGATTGGGATGGATGGATGGGATGGATGGGATGGGATGGGATGGGATGGGATGGGATGGGATGGGATGGGATGGGATGGGATGGATTTGGGATTGGACGGAATGAGATGAGATGAACCGAGATGGAAGGCATGAAATAGGAAGAGAAGTCTTGGGATGGAAAGGGATATGATGGGTTAGTTTACTATGTAAATAGGATTGGAAAGGGGTGGGGTTGAGTTGAGATGAATGAGATTGTGGTGAAATGGTTGGAATGTGATGGGTGGCACGGGGTGTAATGATCAGCTATCGAGACGAGATGGCTGCGATTGAAATAGGGGGGTAGGTTGCAATTGGGATGCGATTGCTGTGCATGTGTAGGCCAGAATGATAGATGGGTTTGAAATGCAATTAGGATACGGCTGAGATGTTCACCTATGCATTCACAGAATTTTCTCCAAAATGATCAATCTGGGTGTTATCGCGGCTCCACTAATTTGAAACAGATCTTTTATTTTTTTTGTTAATTCCCAAGAGCATTTCCGAAATAGTCTCAACATTAGCCGAAACCCATATCTTTTTGGGTCGAATAGAGCACAGTTCTCTTAATAAAATTGCATAGGTTCGATTTCAATTAGCTTGAAAATGTCAATAATTTCTAAAATTGTAAATGTTTTTCCTTGCAATTTCAACTTAATTTTTGATTCGACGCGAGTGAGTACATACGTAAGCACTTGATGCTGAAATGAATAAGGCTCGCATATAGCACGAGGAGCTTCAGCACATATGTTGAAATACCAAACCAGGTAAATATTTTTGCGGGTTGGAAACATTTTTTCTCCTCCAGCAACTATTATACTATAACGTATTCGGTAGAAATAATAAGAGAAATATATTCTTTTCTAGCTTCACTAGTTGCAATGCGCATGTTCATGGGCGAATGAATTGTGAGATGATATTGTGGCAATGTAAATTTATAAGCAGAGTTAGATAATTAATTTAATAAAGAAGTACATGTGAAATTTTAAAATCCAATGGAACTACAATGTATGAAAACGCTTTAAACTTTGTTTGGTTGGACACGAACGTTAATTAAACTGTATTTTGTTAATCAGTTGATGAAAGTAACCTTGTCATTTAGCATTCAAAATGACTCAATGTTAAACTTCGTATTACCTTATCAGCTCAAGGTATATTTGTTACAACAAAACCAAGCCCAAGCCCAAACCCCAAAACCAAGCCCAAACCAACCCCCACAATAGAGAGATAGATACCATGGAATGTCAAGAGACTGCAAAAAAATTAAAACTAACTGATAAACATTTCAGAAAGCTACATTATTGGGAACAGCAAATATAGTCGGTAAATTCTTAAGCTTGAACTTGTGGATATCCAAAACCTTCTTGTTCCATTTCACGTGCAAATCATTGTTGCCTTGGCTTCTTGAATTAGCACCCCGGCATTCGTGTACATCCATTCGAAAATAGGTAATAATAACAATGATAATAATAATAATAATAATAATAATAATAATAATAATAATGGCTTGCAGCCGTAAATACACGCAATATAGCACAGGCTGCGCCATCTGCAGCAGAGATTGTAGCGTTATTTTCAGCATATGTCTCCATATCCGAAATGTAACCTTCCACTGTAGTTTTGGCTTCTCCTGGGCGTGGAGTTTAATTGTCAATTCTCGCTCTTTCGGTTGAATTACTGTCATAATTGTCACCGATGGACGGGCTGGCACATACTGTTCGGTGCGCGTCGAGTTATGAATCACATGCAATTACATGACGATTGCTCTTATGTCCTATCAGCCAATCCAAATATATTTAAATTTAAGACTTACTTTATTACTGATATGTCGTTCACTATTTTATACAAAATAATCTCCTATTTACAGTGAGAATTTCTCCCGACTACGTACTTTTATCTATTTTTCCACTCCCCAGCTTCTACCAGCGAATGTTTAAATGCACATCACGGCTCCTTTATTTTTCACGAAACAAACAGAAAATTTCTTGCACGCTTCACAGCTTTTGTATTACCGCAATATCCGCAATTTTAAAAGCAAACCGAAATTACACGCGACATGCTGTTAATACAGCATTGCAAACGCCACTCGTGCACACAGATCAGGTCGACCGCTCTGCTAACCCAGGGGCAAGACCACTGCGCCACACGGTTTTCCGGGAAATCGCACATCGCAAATGCGAATGAAAACGCGAAAGCACGGCAGCGCAGCAGCGGCGACACCCAAAAAATCTCTCACCGCGACACTAGCGCCAAACACATTTATTCCTCTGTTTGTCGCCTTTAAAAAAAAGAAGTTCGCGCAGCGTACGACGATGTGATTAAAATCTACCTAGTCCGATTCTGGTGCGTTTCTTTTTTTTTTCATTTCACTCAGTTTTCGGCGAACAGATCACGAACGTTTTATTGCAAATTAATTGCTGCGGAGCGCGATAAAGCGGTAAACCCCACCGTGACCCGACCGCGAACAGGGAAAGATAGGCGTATTTACATGTGCACCGGGGATCGCGCGGTGCTTTGGGGCGACGCCGCTCGTGGCTTTGGCGAGCAACGAGACGCGAGCGCGTTTTTCGGCTCTAATCCGCGAATCCACGAATCCGCGGCGATTGAATGCGGTTTTTCCAACCGCGCGGGCGAAGCTGCCTGGCCCCGGCGCCTGGCGATGGGGCGTCATCGCCGTTTGCGGCGAAGCCGATGGATGCGCGTTTTAAATGCTTCGTTTTGTTTTGGTGTTTGAACAATGATTGGGATAATGGATATGAAAACCAGTTTTATTCCACGTTTGCGAATTCTTGTCACGTTCATTACGGGAATAGAGTGACATTTATCTGGTATTCATCGAAACCAATTCCGACGACATTCATTCTATTGGGTGGTGTCGTAGTAGTCTTTATTATTAGTTGCTGCATAAAATTTGGAGTATATATTTTATTTGCACATCGCATGGATGGTGTACTAAATGGTATATTTTATTTTTGTGTTAGCTATGTTTGCCTTAGCGATTTAGAGTGAACGTGGATATTGGTCTTTGTGAATATATAATTTGATATTTTTGTTTGAACCACAGTGATGATCGCCCGGACGAAAATAGTACTCGTGGATAATTGATGAAACAATTCTAAGAATGTTTCATAGCTTGTCGATGATCAATATGACATTTTAAAAAAAATCAGTTTGTGGTAATTTTGTAACATGTATTTCATCATTTTGTTTGAATATGTGTTATAAAGAGAGCTTGTGAACAAATTGTTTGGACACGGCGGCATTCTAACGTTCTGTGATTAAGATGGTTTGCTGACTCATTTAAGTATATTTCTAATTCATGTGCCCAGCGGGGCTTATAATATACTGAGACTTGCATTTGAGAGATCATATAATCATAGATTAATATTAATTTGGCATGCGAGATATTGATGACAGCACATTGGCTTTCTAGGAGGAATTTTTATTCAAAAAGAGGAACATCCTATGTCGTGTCACGCAGTCTGACTAAAGGTCAGTAAAATTAAGTCCTGGAACAATTTCCTTTCTAAGCAAACTACTTCTCATATTCGTGTTGCGAAACAATTACCGGAGAAATACCCATGACAGACCGTTCTTCAGTCAAACTTTTGGCGGAGAATACTGAAATAAAAAACAGGCGGTTACGTTTGTACCCATGTGGTTGAAAAATTGAAAATGAATCACAGCGCAGCCCATGTACAAGGTGGGTAATGAACTAGTGTCCAAAATATGGATGTTGCACAAGAACAACAAAACTGAACAAGAATATTTACTAAATTCTGTTGATGGAAAGTTTAAAGGAGATATTCCTATTTGGTTTGGGTTTAGGTGTATGCTGTTAACATCATTTTATATTTTTGACTTCACCCTGTAATTTAAGAAAATATATCAATCATGTGCCTACAAATATCTACGTAGAGTGAATTAATGACTGAAAACTGCCCCTGAACCGAATGTACGAATCCTGCAGTTTTTGATGGCATTGCGTCAATGTTTTCACAGAATTCTGTCTATTTTAATTTCCAGTTACTGCAACAATTACGACAAACATCACACGGAATAAAAGCATGTAGTGGCAAATTGTTTTCTAGAACATCTAGCAATGTATTTGCTGTGGTATGACTGCATATCATCGCAGAACAAGAAAATTTCTCACCTATTAGTAGTTCACCCTACAAATGTAAACAAACGGAAGAAATGTTTGCGCCGCACTACGCGTCTGATTGGACATCTCCTAGCGCACTACTTCGTGTGACGCGAGTAGCGTATCCCGCCAATTCAAATGGAATAAGAGCTGTCATGCAAGTGTCCTGTTCATGAACTACTTACGATCAGTCTGTTTCAAGAAGTGGTTATCGACAACCGGATGTCAATTATTTGCATAAATTGGTTGACCTAAAATTTGAAAGTTCTAGATTACAATTCAAAAGCTGCAACGATTTCACAAGCGTTGGTGTTCTATTTCTGCACATTTGCCCTTTTGATGTAAGGGATGTACTTTCGATCGAACAACACTGACTACGAAGTTATCGCATGCTCCATTTACAGATTTCTTCCCCTTCTGTTTTCTCTGGCGTTTGTAGTTGTTCCCTTTCAGTGATCTCTTTCCGAATTTAATATGCTCTGAATACGGATATTCCTGTGAACAGTGAGATTTGCTTTGACGACGGATTTATATTCTATAACGAATTGAAAACGTTAAGAACGATGTGCTTTTCGCTACTCCGTAGAAATTTTCTTCACTTCTGTTTAATTATTAACGGGCCAGCCACACTCTGAGACATTCTAAAACGAATTGAATAGTAGAGCATCGTAGTACGGTCGGTAGTGCGGCGCCGCGGTCCCACGAGCAGCGTCCCACGCGCCTGATCACGTTGATCAGCACGTTTACGGGCTGAACTGTCAGTTCGTAATCTTACCGCAAAGCAACACAGTCAATTCACAATTGCCTCCTTTCTCGAAACCGTTGCAATAGTTTCGACGCAAGGTTAATATAACGAACAATGGAAGATAAATTAGCTCTTATACAGAGAACCTTTTACTTTAGCGTTAGGATCCCTACAACAGCAGAGCTCACACTGCAGATAAACGAGATTTATACTAACACACGTGCATTTATTTACATCAGGATTTTTCTTAGGTTGAACGGATAATAATGAGCACTTCTAAATGAGATACGGTTTTACAATTCATTCCGATAGTTGTTCTTTAATAATATTTATTAATATTTTTTAGAATATGTTTCCGTTTGTTAATATGGGCTATGTACTCGAGGCAATTATCGGAGATGATATCATGTTCCAATAATCTGAATATCGGTGAAATCTCTAGCTATCTTACTTTGTGACACATCTTTATTGGTAAATAATCAGACTCGTAGACGAATAGATTCGTAGTTAATATGATAAAACAAAAACAAAAAATAAAAACATTTTTTCGCCCTGGGGCTCTTTCCAGCTTCAGAGCATGTCAGTTTCGAATATCCGTGCGGGGTCCCACTGTTTTTTCATGGGAACACATATTAACACACTTTACACTAGACACATTTGCAGGTACCTCGAACTGTGGTCAGCAGACTCGACCTTCCGCGACAACAAACATGCATGAAATACAAGTGACAAATATATGAAATACAAAGTATGCCATAGGCAGGACTCGAACTCGTTACCCTGCCGACCGAGGCGCTGAGTCGACAAACGCTCTAGCCACCTCGGTCTGGCCAAGTCGGCATAAATTAATAAATATTGAAACATATAAAAGTGATAAAATAATGAAATCAAACAACGAATAAATATATAAACGAGGAATCTGATAAACGAAAAAATAAATTAATAAATGCAAACATGAATTGTACTGGGGTAAATGAGTAAATGCATAAATGAATAATCGGACAAATTTATATATGCAAACATTAATAATAGGGTAAATTCACACACGAATAATTGCATAAACTGATAAATGCATACATGAATAATAAGTTAAATGGATAAATGTGTAAATAAATAGTAGTATAATTTGATAAATGCTTACATGAAATGCATGCATGAACATTACGATAAATTTGTAAATGCATATATGAATAATAGGATAAATGCTTACATGAATAATTGGATAAATGGATAAAAGCACCCATGAATAATTGCCTAAACTTATAAATGCTTACATGAATAATAGGGTAAATGGGTAAATGTGTACAAAATAGTAGTATAAATCGATAAATGCTTACGTTAAATGTAGGGTAAATAGGTAAATGAATACATGAATAATAATATTAAATTTATAAATGCATATATGAATAATAGTGTAAATGCATACATGAATAATAGGGTAAATGCATACATGAATAATAGGGTAAATGCTTAAATGATTAAGAGTGTAAATGCATACAAGAATAATAGGGTAATTGCATACATGAATAATAGGGTAAATGCATACATAAATAATTGCATAAAAGGATAAATTCAATGTTGAATAATTGAATAAAAGAGTCAAGGGGATAGCATTTTTCCTACTTGGCAGGCGGGCGCACGGCGAGCGCCAGCAGCAGCGCCGCGACGACTGGGGCAGCGACGAGCGGCGGCCACACCACGTGCAGCTCCCGCAGCAGGTCGGCGGCGTCGGCGGGGGCGGCGGGCGGGCACGCGTTCCCTGCCCTGCACGCGGTCTCCACGCCCTCGCCGGCCTCCACGGCCTCCGGCAGCCAGCTCTCGCCTCGCACCAGCACTGCGCACGCGCCGGCATTACACTTACGGGACGCGACACACAGCTGAAGCATATTTAGATTTCGTCCAATGATAAATCCTTTTATAAGATGTTTATCCCACTTAAGATCTGATTCAAATATATTGTTATCCCAATTCAGATTATCCCGCATCCCACTTCAAATCTGATTCCCACATCCGTATCCTACGTATCCTACGTTTTGTGTTATTCCGGTATACCATACGTAAATATTGTAGTTATTCATGTCTCGGAATATTCAATAATCATGAATGGGATGATGCCTGAAACCCTGGAGATCTCAAGCAGTATTAAACAACGTTGTTTTACCACTCTTAGATCTTATCAGATCGAAGATGGCATCGAAGACGCCGCACGCAACAAGTCATATTGGTGAGGGAGCTGTTGGTATGTGGTTGATAAGATAAGGATGTAGGAATCGGATCTAAAGTGAGATGTGGGATAATCTGAAGTGGAATAATAATTTCTTATATTTGAATGAGATCTGAAGTGATATTTACTACCTTATAAAAGGATTTATTATTGGATGAAATCAAAATATGCTTTAGATGATTTTTCTTTTATGTTGGATCACAACATCTAAGAGGTGGCACATGAGTATTTCTCAAACACAACGGCAATTTATTGTAATATATTAAAAATTGTAAATAAGTATCACAATCTGTAAAGAATTTCAGTGCTGACCATGCAATAAATAATGTATACACTATTAAAATCTCAGTCGTTTAGGGATATATTTTAGAACAAACTGATCTTTGGTGCCTGCATTCAATTGAAGGACTCAGCGCAGTAGTGGTTAAACCCCCTAAAAATAAAAATGTGTTAACTTTGTTACCTGAGAAGGCAAACTATGACATTACATTGTAGGTTTGACCAGCTTTCTTCTATACAGTTAAAAATGAAGCCATATTTTTTGTCTTCACAACTCTTTCCTACCACAGTACACAAATCTAGCTTTATTTTACTGTTTGCTGAAAATGCAGATTAAATTACTATTGTGTTGACCCCTTCGATTTGCATATTGTTTTAATTTCTAGGATAGGGGTCTCCAAGCTTCAGCCCGCGGGCCACATCCGACTGTTGGCAGTATTCTGCGTGGCCCACCAACTCAAAGTATACTCTAATTAAATTATTCGTAACACATGCTAATATTTTATTATAAGATATAATAATTTGATTTCATGTTGTTACACATTCTTTGGTTCACATACCAGCCATGTTGCGAGTATCGTATCATTGTAAATTCCACATCCATAGTGTTCAAATGCTCTCGAATTTTTACTGTTGGTAGAATAGTTTTTGTTCTTCTAACTGATTTTGACTTCAATTTGTTTATGTTGGCAAAAATAGCAAGTTGCAGTGAGCACGTTGCAAATACAATTAATAAAACATTCAAGGATAAAATAGCTTGTACACTCATATTAAGGTATTTACTCAGAAATTATTATCTCCAGAAAAAGATTTTAGAATGTGCTTTGTTCACTATTCTACCTGTATGTTAGGAAGTACTGAAAATGGATTTAGTTTCCACTTATCATGTGTAGCCAAATGCCCAATATGCATTTCAAGAGTTAATTTTAGAATTGTTATTTTTGTATTAAATTTCCAATCAAAATTTAATTTGACACATAGACGATAAATTCCATCGTATCACAAAATTTCATTTTTGCCTCTCGAGTCTCTTAAAAACTTTCTATTCGGCCTCCAGTAGAAGAAGGTTTGGAAATCCCCTAATTTAGGGTACGGCGTGACTTCTTGGCTGTCCGGATGACGCCGCGTCGTTTGCTGAGAGGCCGACATTTTGCCTGGCATGTCACAGTCTTCTTAAGTGACGTCGGCCTCTCAGACAACGTCACAGCGTCATCCGGACACTAAGCCATGACCCCGAGACGCTCAAGCTTACGTGTACACAGGGCACAGCGCGCCGTCGCCGACGAGCCTCACCCGCGGTGTTGAGCACGCCGGCGGCCGTCTGGCCGAGCTGCCACACGGCGAGCAGCGCGCCCAGGGCGAAGGTGACGGCGGCGTCGCCGCGCGCCTCGGTCATCTCCGCGGCCAGCGGCAGCGCCGCCCCCCACAGCAGCGCCCGGCGCCCGACCCTTTGCACCGCGCGACGCCCACCGCGGCCCTCCGCCGCGCCCAGTCCACCCGCCCCTCGGGAGCAGCAGCTGCGCGCGGCCACGCGCAGCACAGCAGCCGCGCCCAGCGCCGCGCCCCAGCGCGCCCCGCCCCTGCGCCGCGCGCGCCGCGCCGTCACCGCTCGCTCAGCGCATACCGACCCATCACGACGTGTATTGAACAGGGCCGCATACGACCAGGCAAAGAGCAATTGAACTTCATCCAATACGCTCAGTCCACCGAGGATATCCGACGGCATAGGATGAGGCAATGGGATACATTAAATACGCTCAACCAACCCATCACCACCGACGACATGCGTCGAAATGCGACGACGTGTATTGAACAGGGCCGCATACGACCAGGCAAAGAGCAATTGAACTTCATCCAAAACGTTCAGTCCACCGAGGACATCCGACGGCAGAGGATGAGGCAATGGGGTACATGAAATGCGCTCAACCAACAAATCACCACCGACGACATGCGTCGACATCCGACCACATGTATTGAACAGGGTCGCATACGACGAGGGAAAGAGCAATTGAACTTCATCCAAAACGCTCAGTCTACCGACGACATCCGACGAATAGGATGAGGCAATGGTCTATGACACTACATTAAATACGCTCAGTCAACTCAGGATCACCAACGACATCCGACGACATGCGTTGAGGCAATGATCAATTCGAGTACATTATATAAGCTCATTCAATCGATGATCAACAAAGACATCACACGACTTGGGATGAGGCAATAGTCAATTGGCATACATTAAACACGCTCTATCAACCCACAATTATTGACGACATGCGATGAGGCAATGGTTAATTAGGCTGATTACGCAGGTCAATATATTAGACTACATGAAATACGCTCAATCAACCCCGTGATCCCCAACGACATCCAACGACATGCGATGAGTCTATGGTCAACTGATAACAAACCGTGGGTGAATTGGACTACATGAAATAACCTCAATCAATCCATTATCACCGATAACATGAGATGAGGATATGGTTAATTAATTGGTCAGACTACGCAGGTCAATTAGACTGCATGTAATACGGTCAACCAACCCACAATCATCAATGACATCCGTCGAGACACGATGATGCAATGGACTATTGTTCTGACTATGCAGGGCAATTGGACTACAATAAATTCTGTAACTTAACCCAATGAATAGGACTAGGTGCGTCAAATTCCTTCGATCAATCCACGATCACCAACGACATCCCACGACATATGAGGAGACTGTATAGCAAATAAAAATTAACTGAAACCCATTGATCTAAATCGACCAATCAACATCCGAACATATCAGAATCTGCATTATACGATACGATTGCGATAAAAAAAAGCTTCATGGTTCAAACATTCAGGTTATAGTAAACATATTCATTCTAGTCGCAGATGTATATAGAATTTGTCTGATGCAAAAAAGGAGAGAAATTAGGCAAATTGAAGCTGTTCAGCACAACAAACTAGTCAGAATAGAGAAGTATGTGGTCCGTCATCAAAAGATTTTTCAGAATGATAAATTACGGATTTGTAAGTAACAATGAGATACAAAATATTATATTGCATCTTGTTTAATTCTAGCAAATTCCGAATACAAGAAAATGCTCGATGTAGCACAAACGCTCCACACAACCTATGATAGCTGTTGGACTGTGTACAATTCAAATCGATCAACAAACGATACGCTAGCGCCAAACTAACTAGATAATGTTATTCTGTATTTGGAGACGAAGATGTATCTTCTTGCAGACATGATTAGACCCTGCAGCTAGAACGTCGAGACAAATGAGGCAGAGAAACGTAGAAAATACACGTTTGTATCACGTAAATCACGGATCGTAGATTCTTGATATACGGAAGTAATCATGATGACCCACAGGTTAGAACGACTCATCACTACTCAAAAAGAACCATAACCGTTTTCATAAGCATTGGACTGTTATATTATATTCACCAAGATAATAATTTTCCAGTAATTGCAAAGTTATTGTAGTTTCAAAGAATTGTCACAGCATATATGAAAATTGAATAATTGGATTTCAATTAATCAATTCCACTCTAATTCACAAATGTAACCACAAGTATTTAGCAAGACAGTTAACATTGTTAACATTGAAATTAAAACAGTTTTAATAAGTTTGGAGAAAAGCCTTATAGGTGTAGTAAACATTTGGAATAAAATTTTATATCGCTTCTGTGTCTGAAAATAAATTAGTTGGCTGAACATTAATATAATGAACCGAAATAAATTTATATTATTAAATCAAATAGAAAGTCAAACGTTAAACAATTATTGATAATAAATATTTCAATTTACACTCTCCTTTATTATCGTAAAACCAGTGTCAGTACTCAATACAGGTGAAAAAACATGCATTGTTTTTCGCATTAATATGATGCTTTTTGTTCTGTTGTGTACTTTTGACAAGCAATACAATACAAAGCTGTGTATGAATGTAACACCAATAGTACGCGGTCCTAAATTTAATAGTCAATATTTTCCTAAGCAAATTTGATATAATTACATTCGATAAATTAAAGATGTTGTCTGCTATCAGATCAGGTATCTGATACCACACACCTTAGTTTACCGTGTTTAATTATTAGAAAGTATCTACCTCATCAGTAGTCTAATTAATTCTTAGATATACTTTCATTCAACTTATAAAATTTCCACATCATCAATTTTTTACTAAATAAAATGTCAAGTTATACTTTCAGCCAAAGAAAAATACTGACTGGGATGTTGCAAATTGAAATAATGGAGAATATAATTGGATAGAATTAATTTAAAACTAGCCATTCGGTGAACTCAAGATATATTACTCTCTTTATTAAAAGAACACAATTTAGAAAAAAACATTTATGAGATTGCAGAAATTTTACAACATTACAAAACTTGGTAAATTCTATAAGGCTCAGTAAAAAACTGAAATGAGTGAATTATGACAAAATTAGATAGTAATATAGCGATAGTCATGTTTAAAAACCATGAGTATAATATCAATAATCTTTCAGGAGCACAATAAATATATACATTTTGCCCCTCATTGTCTCCTTTGAAGTTATTTGTTTGTGGTCTTATTGAGAGAAAAATCTGAGAACTTTTCACGCATCATAGGCACTTGTTTAATGACGTTGAAGGTATTTAAATGAGATCTTCCATAGAAATGAGATCCTATTGCTAATATGAATGTTGGTGTATTGTTTTTTATTACAAATGATAATAAATTAATGTATTTATGAGAATGCGTTCAAAAAATTTTATATGCCTAATGAAATGAATTGAGAATAATGAAAGTAATTTATATCAACTCATAACACCACTAACGAATAATCTTTTTGAAAGTTGTAATCCCATTAGCAGGCAACAGAAATTTCCAATACCCGATCCGTCATCAGTATCGCCAGTTAAAAGCTTTTCCGCTCCAAACCGCTATCACTTGTCCCGTCGCCTCAGCATCGCGCATCCAACAGAGCACATCTGTGTCACGGGCTGCATATCCAGACAGTGTCAGGCGCCCTCTGCCCATCGCCATCGGTTGCAGTGTCCCCCGTCGCGCACCGAATGATAAATCGCTGCCGAAGAACGATTCGGGGCCGGTTGACAGCCGGGGTGTCGAGTTCGATTCCTCGTCACGCAAATGTATCGCTTCCAGCACATCGCGAACGATGCTCGGGACCCGGTCGCACAACGCGTGCAACACGACTCCAGGAGACGAATCGCGATGAAATCAGTTGAACATGTAACGCTTTGGGGTGAGCGGTATTTATAGCGCCTGGTAGTCAGCTTCAAACTACTGATTTACAACATCGTTTGTAAGCTTTTCGTCATATAATGCGAACTATATATATAAATTGGAATGTAAATAAAGAAAGATAAGTTCGAATAAGGTATATAAAGTGCAATTCTAATGTTCGTTGAACGACCTTAGCCGGTAAATATATATTCTAATATAAATGATTGCAAATTTTTGATTCAAACTTATCATCATTGGTAAACATCTGTTCTGTTTCAAATATTGTACCAAATATTTATACAGTATCTACCAAATTGAAAATACTTCCTTAAACCTGTTAATTGATTCATGTAAACAATTCACATTTGTTTCTTATTTGTTTCATGGTTCAGATCATTTTAAGATTACCTTTTTAACGCAACATTAAAATTCGTAACGTTAATCTAGTTCTTTGATGTCAACCGTATGTCATAATTGTAGTTCTCGAGAAAGAAATGTTGACCTCACCTTTTGTGTTCGCTTCATATTATCGTGTCTAATCGGGCATTAGAGAAAAACGAAAGTTAAGTAAGTCATTCCACTTTATCAGAGATAAGTATAGAAGTAGTTATCGAAAAATACAAGAATATCACAAAACTATACGTGTACGTGACATAGTTAATACTTAATGCATGCTTATGCATTATAAACACTTTTATAAAAGGTTAACTTGATTTAAATTTACTATTGTTCATTGTTTGAAGTCATTAAGGTGAGTACTTGATAATTAACATAAGGCGAATATGATAAATAATATTACTTATTTATGACAACAAACTATGAAAACAGATATTTTGTAAAAACTGAATTGAACTTGCTCTCGTCTACGTGCCAGTTTAGGCGTTTAAAATGTATAACTTCTCGTTCAATTCTTGGCCTGCTTACGCAAACACTAAATACTATAACAATTCCGAAGACCTACCTGGTGATGATGGTTGGAATGAACAGCACGCACACCAATTTTGAAGCTTTCTCCGTCATGAGGAACATCATACCCAAGTCCAGCTCCTTGTGCAGTGTGCTTTGAATATTGGCCACGCAGAAGTACGTGGTCGATACAAGTAGAATAGCGATGGCCAACCCAACCATGGAACAAAAAGTCTTGTCGCCATCATTTCTTCCCTTCCTAGCAGCCGACACCCTCTTGGGAATCCGCCTAACTCTCGACCCGGACCCGTTCATGGATCCGTTTCTCCACGCTTGCTTGGGAGGTCCCAGCTGTCCGGTAGGAGTCATCCCCAACGGCACACCGTTCACGGACGACTTGAACACGCGATTCTCGTCAAAGTTTTCGTTCACCAGACACGTCACATTCTGAATGTCCTTCTCGGTTTTGTCCCGCTCTACGCTCCATTTGTTGTTGCCGTTCCAGAACAGTCGTCTGTTCTTGGTGCCGTACGCCGCCCCCGGTGCAGACTTGACAGCTTTCGTCTCGCCAGTTTCTCGCTCAACCACGCTCTTCCCGTCTTGGCTGCTGGAGATTCCGCTGTCTGGCCGAGTGGACACCGAGCTCACGCTGCCGTTGAACTCCAAACTGGTCATTTCGTCGATCATCCTCTGGATGTCTTGTTCCAGATGAGTTAGGTTGACGTTGATGTTTACATTCACGTTGTTTCCTTGGCCCTTTCTTATGCTTATTGTCTTCGTTGCTGGGTTGTACACTTTTATTTCGTCTGGGTCACTGTCTTCATCCAGATCCGTAACTGGTCCGCTGAACATGCCGGTTTCGTAATAAGGGTCTTCGTAGGAATATTCGGATGGAACGGAGGGGACAGACGGGGAGCTGATGGCGTAATCATTATGGGAATCTGTGGGCGTGGGAGGTCGCCGGTAATGATCAACTTGATCGTAAATGTTTTCCTCCTTCCGTTCTTCTTTCACTGTTTGCTGTACGAGGTTTTCTTCTAGAACTGTCGTCAATGAATCCTTGGAGTTACGTCGAGGTACCCTGATGTCCTGCGGTAAAGGGGGCGGTGTTGTCATCCACTTCTTCATGGTGTAGACTGGATGATATCAAATATTCATTACAATATTTAAACCTAAGAAACACAGCGTTGCATTATTTTCTACGTAATAATTTAGCTACCTATTAAATCACGAAATACCTCGATTTTTTTAACAAATGAAAAATACTAATTTTCTAACCTATATATTAACGATCTGACAAATCATTGCGATTGTTAAACATTTCAACTAAATACACTTCCATTAGTTTTCTGTATAATAAAAGAAAATTACAAAAAATTCCAACAATGTCTATTTTTTGATATTATTGGAAAATATTACCTATGTTTGGGTATCTTACGAGAATAACGAACTTACATCTACTGATGTCATATTTTACAATAAGTAATTATAATTTAGAATAAATGAATGTTTTAAAATTATTTTAAAGCCTTCTCTTGCATTAAATAATTACTAAAAATAGTAAAACCTCTAAATCCCAGAGCCAATTTGAGACAATTATCAATGATGCAGAATCTCCGAGACCTCCTTTCTCCTTATCGCTCCTTATCGATTAAAGTGATGTGAAGGAACACACCTGAATATTTCGGGACCAGAATTCCTGCGTTGCGACGCGCGGACTGGTCAGCAGGTCTGCGCGATGAGACGGCACCAAAGCAAAGGCTTTGCACAAGTAGTTTCCTGGCGCAAGGGCAGCTTGCGAAAACAGTGATAACCGTGCGATAGTAATATACGTCACATGGCAAGGTTGAGGAAATCGCTATGAACTTGACTCACGACTGGAATTTCCAGAGCTCACAATTTTAATAACCAAACGAATATGTGGGACGAAGCTATTCTTTCAGATTACAATTTTGTTGAGTTATTGAGTAAACAACATATTTACAAGTTATTCAGTTTCAAATAATGTTCGGTTTCGGAACATTTATTCTTTCATAAAAACGTGTTATTTCAAGTGGTGTATAAGTTTTTAATTATCCCATAACATTTCTTGCTGCGGATTTCAAAGATTTCTGAAATTAGTGGAGAGTGTAACATCTAATTTTCAGTTAAAGTCACTGGCATTCTATTAAGCAAAAGATTCCATTGTCTCATTCATTCGGCCTCTCTAATATGCGTAATCTATAAACTGCAAATTACCTTCAGATTTACCTGGACAATTGTATATAAAGGGAAGAAAAAAGATTTACAAAACACGTAAGTCTGCAAGACTATCGCTTCTTCCATTACATGGATCACGGGAGTATTCAAGAGTCAAAACTTCTGATAAACGTTCTTGTGTGAAATTGATTGACTTTACCGCATCATATATTTTGACAAGAAATATTTCTTTTTGTCCTTCTTGAGATCCTTCGCGACAATATAATTTCATCCAAAAAGATGAGTTATTATTCTCTTCAAATATTATGAATCTTTACTAGATAATGAATTTTCGTTACCATTTTTTGTTAAGTTAATGGTGTTTTTCATTAAGAATACATTTTCACAAAGAAAATGGAAAATTCGATAATGAGATATTCCATTATGGAATGAAGTAGTATCAAAAAAATATTGAAAATATTTCCTACATTGTCAAGGGGGCCATGCATAAACTACAAAACCTTTCGTACGTCGTAACTGTACTCAACGTAGTTTAATTTTATCGTAATGCTTAATAATATGTAGTTCCAATTGAGAAAGAGATCATTCGAAAATATTCATTAAATCTACGTGTAAACTTTTTGCTGTCAATAAAAGTAGATTAACAGTGAAAAGCGTTTTACTATTTAATTTATTGTAATTAATTTTTTTTAATTTATAATAATTTAATAGTTTATTTGTTTAATACATATTTATATATCATAAACATTATTTTATTAAATATTTTTATATAATTTTATATTTATATTTCTTAATAATATTTTATGCGAAAAATTTGCTTATCGCAGTTAATAAAGCAACCGAAAACATACATAGTTTCCACGTTAGTTAACTCATTCACGAAATATACATATCTTACCAAATATATATTTTCACTGAAAATTAAAAAAATACAACTGTTTAAGTATACCATTTTGAAAAACGAAAATAAAATATTTAGATAAAAAAACTAAATTTTAGTACATTATACAAATAAATTATCGTATCCGAATCTAGTATAATAGATAAAAGTAAAATATTTTCTGAAATTAGGCACACCTTTCTTAAATACTGGCAACATGACATGCCTGAAAAATTATATATGTTTTTCCTATTAAACAATCTACTTTTTCACTAAAAAGTTGTTTCTTACTCAATCCAATTACTTTCTCTTCTCGTGATGTTAAATATCGTAATTATTTACTTAATTTTACATTCCACAACTGCAACCACAATGCACAAAAATGCAACAAAAAGCGTTTCCTTTAAAAAAAGAAGAAAAAATCCAAACGTAGTTCCTTTGTATAATCCTTTAAAACAGATTTTCACAGAGAAAGTTTACTCGCGTGAGGAGCCCATGTGTAGTTTAGTTCTTTCGCCGCCGGACTCCAAGCAGCGATGTCTGGGCGACAGGGAGCTTGCAGAGAGATCTGCGAGTGGGAAGGGCCGTGAGTGAGGTGAAAGGGGGGAGGGGGGAGGGGTGGGGGGAGGGAGGCAAATGTTTGCCGCACCCAGGAAGCGAACGAGAAAAATCCCCGCCCGACCGCGCGCGTGCCTTGGAGGGGGGAGGGAAGAAGGGGGGGAAGCCGGGGCGGGGTCCGCCAGGAAGCGGGCGTTAGTCACTGAGTAATCGACTCTAATCCATCAAAGTGTCCGGGCGGCGCGCGGGAGGCTGCCATTAAGATCTGCTGCCGATTTGAATAATCGAACGCTTGTCAGCTGCTTTCCCGTATGGGTCTTTCGCTCGGGAAAGGCGGCAGAGGTAGCGACGGGACAAGCGACAGAGTTGGCGGCGGCGACGGTGGCGGAGGAAAAAGAGGGGACGGAGTTACAGATTGAGGTGGAAACAGAGAGAGAGTTGCAGGTGGAAGCGTAGGTGAATGAAGAGGCGAAGAAAAATGCGGAAGAAGAGCGAGGGAGGAGAAGGAGAAGGAGGAGGTGGAGGAGGGAGAGGCGCAGGTTGGATGTGCAGGTGGTGGTTGTGGATGAGGTGATGACGGACTTCGCGGTAGAGGTGGAGTCGGTTTCAGAGGTAAAGGTTGAAGTGGAGGCACATTTCGAGATGTAGGTAGAGACAGATTTCGATGTGGATATTGAGACGCACTTCGAGGTAGAGGTTGAGGTGAAGACGGACTCTGGGGTGGAGATGGAGGTGAAGAGTATTCCGAGATAGGCGAGGGGACAGCAAAGAAAAAATGTGACTGTGATAGCGTAGGGAAAGATGAAGTTGATTGTTAAGGGGTAAGGAGAGGCATTACACAAGAAAAGCTTGAGCTGAATACAGACGCGGAGGGTGAAGCGGCGAAGAATATGATTGAGAAGACGGCAGTAAATAAGCGGGGAAGGAGACCAAGGAATCAGAAATTCAATGTACGAAGACGCACACTGAAAAGGCTACTCTTGGGACAGATTAGAGGAAGATGCCAGGGTATTCAAGTGCGACAGAAACGACGAAGAGAAACGTGAGAATTACCAGGAATGAAGCAGGCGAATGAGGACGTTAGTGGATATAATCGGAGGGATGGGGAGCGCGATGGGTTCGTGGCTTCTTGTGACAGAGAGAGGGAGATGATCGGCACAGAAAGGGGAAGGATTGTGGAGGCGACGGAAATGGTAAGGTAGCGAGAACTCGAAGAATCAGGGCGGTGGGCAATTACAGGACAGTGACGAGACAATCGCGGGCGGGGGGAGGGGGGGACAGCCGCAGAGTAGCAGGAAGAAAGCGGAGGCGGCGGTGACGACGCATGGAGCGAAGCCGGCAACGAAGGAAAAAGGGGGAGTAACAACAGATGGGAAAGTACAGGCAAAGGGGCAGACGTAGATGCAGGTGACGGTAAAGGCGGAGGTGAATGAAGAAGCGTAGGTGAAAGGTTTAAGAGGAATGGAGGAGGACGACGAGGCGGCGAGCGCAGCCAGAGGTAGAGGTGCAAGGTGGTAAACAAACACCGAGAAAGAAGTAGAGCCGTGGGTGGCGGTGAGGCTGACAGAACATTGAGTGTGGCGGCCAGGAAGAAGCTTATTGCGGCGGTAGTCAGGAGATGTGTGGAAGTGGGGGGGGGGAGGGGAGTGTTTTGTGGTGGATGAGGGAAGGCGTTGAGACTGCGCTGTCTGTTCTCGCTGCCATCTTTGCTTCCCGACGCAGCCAAAGGTTCTCGCCGCCCCGCGGAACTGTTCATGGCTCGGCGAACGCGAGTTCTCCGCCAAGCAAATGTTTTTTCTGCCGTACATGCAAAATAAACTTTATTACTAATTGTTACGCTCGGTAGGATGGGCACGTAGCAGAATTTCCTAGAGATGCTTCTATTTATAACAAAAACTGTGACAACGAAAGTCTGTTTTTAAAATAAGCTATGTCTTCTTATTATTATTTGAAGTCGAAATTTCTTGTCGAGCATATTTCCTATCGTGTTTATCACAAAATAAAAATACATTTATGTACTTAAAGTTATGACAAAATAAAAATGTCAGTTTTCTTCAATGTTCATAAATATCATTTGAAAATGATTTAAAGTTTAATTTTCTGAATTAAATGAGCCACTCTCGCCCAAAACGATTGAGCAACGCGAGCGTCAAGATACAGAATGTTGCGTACAAACCCAAATAATGTCTTGAGTCAATGAGTGTTAGTAACTGGCGGCAGCCAGTTACGGTGATTACTAAATGTAAAAATGATTTACATTTAAATGAAACAGGATATTTACAGGATATTTAATACACTGAGAAGGTACGTTAAGAGAAATGGCAATTAGAATACTTTTTATTTAAAGTAGGCAAAATGTATAATAAAATTTCGCCTGAATGATTCCGATTGTCCTGAATCTGGTTGAAGTAACTTCGATTTGACGTTTCCAAATCATAATTTTCTTCTATTTCGTCTTTTTAGGAATTCTTAGAGTTTATTTTAATTTTGTTTTTACTGTCATTAAATACTTTATTGTACTTTGTATAGGATTCAATTGTATCTTCAAATAACCAAAAGACTAGTAAATTGGCTATGTATTTCTTCTGAGATATTATCATCTATTCAGTATCATCACTTTTGAATTTTGGCATACATACACTTTTCCCAACCCTTTTCCCTACCCTTTTTCTGATAGTTTCTGATCTTTAGGCATCCGGTAGTAATACGATTGCCTTGAATTTGCCTTTGAATTATCTTGAAAAAGAGTAATCTGTGCAATTGAGATGAAGTCAGCTAGGAGCGTGGATCTACTAGAAAGATTGCATTTGGAAAGGCCGGGTATGGGCATTCAATTATTTCTGAAAGTCACTAGAGGAACACATGTCAAGTGAAAAAAGATGTCTTATACAACACTGTAAATGACTGTGTCAAAACGTCTATGAACATCTCGATAGCTCATAAGAAGAAAAATAAAAAACAGAAAGCAAACAAATAAAACAAAAGAAAAGAAAATTTGAAATACGAAAATCTGAAACTAATTACAACTTAACTATGACAATTTATAGATGCACGGACAAACAATAATAGGCAGGTATATTAATATAGCTATACATAACAATATATACAGGTGCATTTTACATTCACCTTTTCGTTCATACGTTAAGGAATTTTAATTATAATTAAAATCAATATTTTTTATGGTATTCAATACATTCACAAACTAGGTACCTTCTGGTTACATTGCTTACGTGATATTACATATACATTACATTTTTATTTTGAACTAGTGTGAGAAGAATTATCACTTTAAAAAATGTGTTGCTTTTTATTATTAATTTTGATGGCTTTAATATATAATTACTTTATAAAACTATACTAGTTTTATTTACATATCAAAAGTTCAACACAAAAGGATGTGTGTATGCCTAAATATTTAAGTCTTATATCATGTAGTAGACTTTATAATATCAATTAATAACATCAGAACGTTGTCATGCTATAATTATAAAGTCATTATTAAAGAAAAATGATGACACTAAAGTAAGATTAAAACTGAGAATGACATGAAAAGAATAATCATTTAATGGTAATTTTATACTATTTTATTCCTCACCCAAAGACACAACTAATTTACTAGGAATTTCTTATTTCAAAAATAGATTACTTGCTTTGATTATACAGAACACAAACGCACTCTAAAACTAAAATACTAATCAAAAACATTTTCTTTCGTACACAACAATACCGTTCACGAAAAAAAAGCAAAACTTTCCGAAACCTATTTCCATCATAATTTTCCCCAACTAAACCGTCGGCAACAAAACGTTATTTACGGCGTTACGAGGGAGCTAAAATAGGACAGTGGCACGACTCGCCAGAGCATCCGCCATTATGCAGCCCCACAATTCACGGACGCCGACCTCCCACGGGCTGTCCCTGGCCCGCGCCGCGCCACGCCGCGCCGGCTGGTACGGCCCGAGCGATAATGTGACTTAGCCGGGAGGGCTCACTGACGCCTCGGGGGCCCGCGGGCTGCCCTTTCATCCCGACATCCCACGACTTCCCGTAACTTATGGGGCCGGAAATGAAGCGGAAGCGTGGATGCACGCGAGGGCGTTACTGTGCGTGCTGGGAAAAGGACGGGGGGCGGGGCAGGGCGGGGCGGCAGTAGAAGTTACCGGTATTTCAATCCTTTCGCTACTACTGCTACTGCTGCTGCTGCTGCTGCTGCTGCTGCTGCTGCTGTGTCACATTAAAATGCAGGCACGATATGTGGTGGCATCTAATTAGGGTTTACGCTTTCAATAAATAAAAATGCGGAATATATTGTGTGTGTGTGTAAACGCTGCAATTACTATGGAGATGATTGTGAACGTTGCTAGATTTGTAGGGTGCATTTTTATTATTGACAATTAATTATAATTAAAATTAATTATTTTATTTTTAGACGTTTTGGGGCAACTTTAGCCCCATCCCCAGGCAGCTAGAAGTTCAAAAATAATATTGTGTGCATACATGTTATTACTCGCTCAGGATGACATTTGGATTTCTCAAGTTACATGCAGGAAGGCAGGGAGAGAAGTTTGATCGGTAGGCCTACTGCTGGAGTGTCATATTAAAATAAAATTACATGTGGGGAATTCCTCTTAAACTCTTCATTTGTAACAAATTTGCGGATAGTTTCTGATGCAGCTATGTTAATTAATAACTATTATATTAATAACTGTTAATTAAGAGATAACACAGGGAATTTTATTGCTTAATGTCGGATTATTTTCACGTTCTGAAATGGATGTTCCTCGAATAAAACATCTTGCGTAGTGTTATTCGGATTGGCTGTGCGGCATATATTCTACTAATGTTCTACATAATCTTTGTTTCACGATCAGTTACGTACATGATATGTTGGGTCTTCTACTCAAGTAAATATTTTGTAATAGAAATTTTGAATAGAAAAAATAAGTGGTTTCTAATCAGAATATGAATTTGAAATAAAAAACTCAACACACAGCTTATAAAATGAATTGACTGCTGACATGTTCAGTGATAAAACTAAGAGTGATACTACATATATGATGTCGCCAAGAACACTAGTCCCAGAACCCTAGTAACTACTTTTTACATGTCGTAGAAACAGCTTTAAATCTTCCGTGTAGTTTAAAAAATGCAACAGTACAGGTAAAAAATGCTCATATGCTATTCACAAATTACTTAAAACTTTCTATATTGTATATTAGTTTTCTTCGTACTAAATATTAGCGAGCTCGCCGAGGATTATTCTTTGAATCGAACATCATTAGATGATAACATTGGCTTCTTGACTGAACATAAATTTAATGCAAGGCTAAAAAGTGATACAGACACAGAAAACGAGGCAGTCACATCTGTACACGAACCAAAATGTCTTGCCATTCGGATAGCTCAGTGGCCTCATCCGTCAGCACCTCAATATCTGCTGAGTGTATTTTCGTATACAACATATTTATACCGACTTTACCCAATTTTTATTCACTTTAGTAGCTGATTCTTGTGACATAACTCTCATGACATTTTAGCGTAAAAGTCAACATTATATTATCCGATTGTCTTATGATTTTATTGTATTTTCTTGCATGGACTCGACGATAAGACCAGCTGTACGAATAAAACAACCACAAAACCATCCAAGAACCGAGTAAAATTTCAAAGTCAAGCAAGCGAACCAGGCAGCGGCGCGTGGATTCAATTTGGGTCCTTGGGGCACACCAGGTCGCGTGTGACTGTCTGGACTCTGCACCTCTGGGCCTAGCGGGCGGGGCGAGCGCAAAGCACGCACCGTCAAAACTTCGAGGCCCCGAATTCATCTTGTGAGAGGGGGCGGCGGCGGCGGCGGCGGCGGCGGCGGCGGCGGCAGATAGCGCGAGGAGTACACTCGCGCGCAAAAGGTCTGCGCGGCACGGCGCGGCGCGGCGCTATCACATCTTCAATCTGCGCGGAGGCCCACCGCCCGCATGGGACGACGGAGGGGCCTAAAGGAATAAGGACACGAGAATGACGCCAAGAGGATTAGTCTGCGTTGAGTATCTGAATGTTCTACCAGTATCTTCGGCTTTCCTGGGTTCCACATACATTTCTCATCACTAATATTGAAACAAGTAACATATTATCACTATTGTTAATGTTATTATTTCTATATTTATGTTCCTCAGTTGAACCTAGGCATAACGACTTACCGTTTTCGTCCTCTCTCTCGGTGACTTAGAACAACTAAAGAAAATTAACACTATTCCACATCAGCTTAATAAAAACATTAAAACGACGTAGCAAGTCTGAAGTACAACTGTTTTTGTTTGTTCAGCAGTTTGTAATGGTATCGGTACTTTAAAATTTTAAAATTATTTTTCGATTTTTTTTGACCTCACTCCTTCCGATGAAATTACCTAGGAATTTATATGTATATTATACAACCAACAGATCTCTTTCAGCTGGCAAACTTCTCAAACTTTCTAATTTTCTCTATATAAGGGTTTCTGGCTATATGGAACAGAAGAACTTCAGTTCCAGTTACAGAAGATATTTATTAGTTTTATGAATAAAGAAGATATTAGGACAGTTGTAATCAACTGGTTTGTCCGTTAAACAAATTGTCCTCTCATGATTCTTAGACTAATATCGGGAAAGGATTACATTATTATTATTATTATTATTATTATTATTATAGTAATTGTTGTTGAATATATAAAGCGGTTTTCTTTTTCCCCTCCGCCTCGAAATCATCACATTTAATTTTTTTCTAAACATGGTTCTTTACAGATCATCATATTTTCTTATTATATCTCTCTTCAAATCTCTCTTAATTTTTGGTATCCATCTTGTTGACTACTTTGTAATGCATTTCAATACATCTCTTTTTAACAAATTGTAACCATATTTTGAAATGCTCACAGAGCAATTTTATCATTTTCCTTATAGTTTCTGTTATTTTTCCATGTTCTGGCAGACCAATTATTAAATGGAATGCTTCTCCGCGGAGTTTTTACATTTAATTAGCTTCATTTCATCCACCTTCCGCATCTTCTCATTCTTTCATTGTTCCTTCAATTGAGGTTATCGGTATTCTTCCTCTTCCCTCAAGGACTCGAGCAGCTTTGCTTCCTTTTACGTACCATTTACTTCTAACCTCTCTTATTAACTTCAAATATCCGATATATTATCATCTTGACTTATTATTTACAACCTTATGACCAAATTACCCAATACACGGCTGCTAATACAGGTAGTAGCATCAGCCACCACGAGACACCTCCCCGGACGGCGGTCTCCTGCCCCGTGCAGCCGCGATGGGGCCCTAGAGGCTGGCACCCGCAAGGGGGCCCCGCCCACTAGGGGGACGGGATGTAGGGAGTGGGAGGAGATGAGTGGGCGGAGGGGTGGCGGCAAGAGGCGCGCCGCAGAGGTAGGCCTCGGCAGCCCCCGGGAGAGCCCAAGGCGGATGAGGCGCCAGGTGAGGAGGTCGAGGAGGCGATGACGACGGTGTACATTGTAATGAAGAGGTCACCTGGCGGGGCACCTTAGAGCAATCTCAGCACGCTTCCACGTGTCATTACTCTTTCCCATGAAGAGGGAATGCTCTTCATTTATGTAATTGTCCTATCATTGTATTGTAACAACGCATGACATTTACATCAATCCAATGTTTTTAAAAATTAACCATCATTGGAGTATTGAACTTCTTTATTTCCTCATACCTTAATATAGCCTTAATATAGCCCACTACCTAAAGCTATTACATTTCTTCATGATGCTAACATTTTATCCTTTCATTTAAAGGCTTCAATTAATAGCCTCCAATTTCAGCGTACTTTTTAGAAATTACATCAACGTTTACAACCCATTCCTTAAATTACGAAAACTCATGTCTCACATAAATTTACCGATGTTCAGAATATTCAAGGC
This sequence comes from Gryllus bimaculatus, assembly GCA_017312745.1. Classification (NCBI taxonomy): domain Eukaryota; kingdom Metazoa; phylum Arthropoda; class Insecta; order Orthoptera; family Gryllidae; genus Gryllus; species Gryllus bimaculatus. The sequence goes on from BOPP01000037.1 coordinate 5,800,113, forward strand.
TAGATGTATAATATAATAGTTTACTTTCTCATCTCGGCGTCCTATTAATTAAGAAGTTGCTCTAGGACAGCGGAACCTATATTTCTTCATTTAAATTGTTATTTTACAAGAGTAATTCACTAGATTGATTGATTTATGTTTCTGAATACGTTAACTGTTAAGGTCATTTCTCCCTTTAGAGTAGTGTGCCCCCGTCGAGACTTGAACTCCAGGACTCCCAATCAGATACACCACACAGACAGCGACAATGCTTGATCCGGGCTAAAACCATTCGACTTTCCTTTATCTTCATTGAATGCGTAATAATTACTTTTTGAGATGATCACTATAAAACAACAATAGGATCTACAGGAGTTCTATTGTTTTAAATATACTACACTGAGGAATTCTTGCACGTTATTTCTAGGGAGCACAAATAAAATATATTTGATCAAAGAGAAAATATACGCTACTCTCAACGTTTCTTACCTTACGTTTAGACGTCAGCAATTAACAAGTGAATTAGAAACCAAGCAATCAAGAAATATGATCTGCCCATGGAGAAACCACTCGCCAGCTATAGCTTGATTTTCCTATAATGATAACACAGTCACACACAAAAATGTGATCGTGCCTAGGGATCAGACCATATTTCTATATGTTTTTGTGATCGCTAAATGTGAATCCGATGTCCATTTTACTCCATCACATCAGATTTTTACATAACCTCAAAAATATATAAAAAAACAAAGATATTTCTAACCCGGCTTTATGTTTTTTGTAGTCGTTGAAACCGAATCTGAAGGCGATTTAATTTCATCACATCAGATTAATTCAGATTTAACTCATCACGTTGTTGTTTGGCAAATTGCCTATATTGGCGCCAGATCATTAGCTTTCTCTCGAAGTAGACTCAAGATTTTTAAATGTTTTTAGATTATGTGAAAAAACTGATGTGATGAGGTAAATGGATTTCATATTCGGATTTAGCGACGCCAAAAACATAGAAAACATGGTCTAATCCCCAGACACACACACCCTTTTTTCGTGTGGCTGCGTAATATATTATCAAATTTAATCTTCTGACATTGGAAGCCTTGCCTTTTAGAATGTATGTATTCTATATAGTGTCTTATGTAGCCAAAAATATACAGGTAAAAATAATGCACAAAATAAAAATGTTATAGGTATGAAGCAAATCATAATTAAATTCATCGAAGCGAATATTAAAATTGAAAAAAAAAATCCTTCATATTCTTATAGCTTTACAAGTCCAAACAGAGAGACATTAAAAACTTCATTAAGTATTTATTTTTTAATTCTATCAACTACGTACACTTTTATCAACAAGTTTCTAGTAGTTAGATTCAGACGAGAAAACGAACAAACGAGCTAAATATAATAGAAGGTCGATAAACGTACACCATTCAGCGATGCAGCAAACAGATAAGAAAAGAAAATGACAGATGGTCGTGCGAGCTGAGGCGTAGAAACACCGGGCGGCTGACAAATGAATGAGTGGGTCAGTAGATGAACGTATGAGAAGATAGCAGGATGACGTAAAGCGGAAGTAACGTGAGCTCGTGGAGCGTTGAAGTGTGGGGAGGGACAACAAGAGACGAATGACACGGACGAATACTAAACGAAATGGAATGGAAAATAGTCATTTTCTTCACTTCCAATCGCCAGATTTGAGAAAATGAGATACCAAAACATGCCACATCGTTTTTTCAGCAATAAGTACTAGACGATCACAGCGCATAGCAGTGTGGAATAAACATAACACTAATTAAGTGGAAACAAAACACGTCCAAATTATGGAAAGTCATTAATAAATGTTATTTTTGAAATAATAATTTATATTTAAAGAATGTGAGGAAGACGATAACATATAAAATAATTTGTACATTATTCACAATTTTCATTTTGCAGAGTTCCCAATAAGATTATTCTTTGTTTAATATAGAAGAGAGCTATACATTTTTTCTCGAACATTTTAGTGCTCGAGGCTAAGTAGATGCCTAGAATGGTAATTTTCACGGGCGGATAACCACAATGCTAATGTGATAATATTTTAAATAAATATACTGTGTAATAGTTAATTCTAGCGTGTTTAAAATATTTAAAAATGACTTTCAAAACTATGGTAGAGAAATATGTATAAATTATTTATAAACAACTTAAAACCTGTTTATTTAAAAAAACATTGAATTCTACCTTTTTAGGTCACTGAAAACTATTTTCTCTTAAACTTTAGATAGCAAAATATGGGGAAGAGAGATAACAGAAGTACTTAATTCTAAAAATACTACCTAATCTGGAAATCTAGCCATTTCCGGTTCAAAAACGTTCCAAACCAACAGATGGGCAGCAATGCGTGTCCCAAAGGTGAATAATATAAATATCGAATAAGAGCAATTACCCGTACATCTATTTACTATATTTTCAAATAATTATAGACGATACAATAATAAATTATTTGAAAGGTACACGCAAATATTTTGAACGTGCGGCATTATTAACGTAAATCAATAAACGACGAAGAATTTATGAACCTTTGCTATAAATTATCAGTGTTTCGGAAAGCGCAATGGCAATGGTTCAGGGCTTCCTTACCCAAGCATTTAGTCCTTAATGAACGTAATCGGTGATAACAAAGAGAATCAAAAATAGCATCCACTTCATATTTTTAAAAGAATATCAACATTTGTAAGTATTTTTGATAAATACGAGCCGCATTATCTTTACCAACTTCTCAAAACTATTTTAAAGAGAAAACATTTTGTTTAATCTCTTCGAATGCAAACAATATCTCACCAATAAACCAATTACTAATAAACTATTCGAGTCACGTTTGTTTGAGAATTTCATGGCTTTCACCAAATGGTATGTATCTCGCAGTTTAGGGTCAGATTAATCCGACTTTTGCTGCTAGCTATGATCCCAGGCTTGAGTCACGTTTTTAGTTTCCACGCCAGCCGTTAAGGCAGATATGTGTCGAACCTGACGTTTTCCCATCACCGTAGCTAAATGTACCTGTTTCAGATTTGTTCTTTCTTCACACAGTTATACAAACTGAGACACTTTGTATTAGAAATCTACATCTTCATTTTTGCTCCGGTCTGGAATCAAACCCGGAACCGGAGCCTTATAGAAAGCTAGCTTGCTATTGAAAAGGTATCCCAGGAGCAACCATAAGGTCTAGTGAAAATAAATTCCCATTAATCTGTAGAGAAAAAGACGTTTGAAAACATCGACAGAACGCAAGCAGAATGCGAATCGCCCTGGTGTAGGCGATTAGCGAGCAGGGATGAGCAACGACGACGGTGCAAGGCGGAGCTGCCTATCGGGCGGTCGGCGAAAGGGGCGTGGCGCGGTGGCGGCGACTTCATCCACAAGCGGCAACCTAGATGGCTGCCCCAGATAGGGGAGGCGGGGGCAGGCGGCGCGCCGCCAGTGGGCGGAGACCCGAGATGAATTGGCGGGCACCGTTGCGCTGGGAATTGAAAAAGTTCCAGCGGAGCACGAGATAGCTGATGTTGACCCTTGCGCTGCCGGGAGCCTCTTGCTTCTTACTGCAACCGTTTTTGGGTTAGCGAACGATCAGAAACGGTGTTGCGTTTTCTGTTTAGGTGAAGAATGCGATGTTCCTTTCTTCCTACAAAATATGTGGTCTTTTTTGTCACATACTTCAATTGTATCTTTAACTGAAGGTCTTATGTCATGATGGAAATCGGGGATTTATCCTACCCTGTAATATATTTCTCTTTTCTTGTTATTCAAAAGTTTTAATTTACTGAAATGTGCCAATTATGTGCTCAATACACGGATGCAATAATAAGTTATCTAAAAAATATATTATAGAACAGATATGTTTGCTCAGAATGTGTCTCCTTGATTCATGATTATTTCAATTTAATTGTATTGCATTTTTTTGTAATTTAGGTACATAATTTGACGTTCTTGATATTTACATAAGTGTGGTATTTATTTATAGTAACTCAAGAGACTATGATGAAATTCGTGACACGTCATTGTAATCATCTGATAACGCTTAATGTTTTAGTGAATGAAGTGATTATGTAATTAAATATGTCAAACACAAAATATTGCGAAATGACTAGTCCCATTATGATCACTATCAGCTACGTAAACACAATATACCAATAAAATATTCCCATCACTGAAAGCTCCTGTTATCCGAAAACTAAGGTTTAAAGACGCTCGTATATTGTTTCACGCAATGTATATAAAATACCAAATTGAAAAACAATTTTCAGTTAAAACAATACAAGGCAAAGTATCTGCGAAATAGGTTGTCGCCACATGAATGAGTTTTAAACGTACAAACCCGCTTCTTTAATCGCCTATTTTCAAGGTATTCTCTGTGATATTATCTGTTCTTAATAACTAATTTTGAACAATAGCCCAAACCACAGGCCATCAAACAGGTGGGGTTCATTATTTTCCATACCATTCCCACTCACATCTTCAGGATCTATAATGCGCTGATCTCCTGTGTTATAGTCCCCTTCTTCCGGATCAAATAATACTCGTGAACGTACCGA
>BOPP01000037.1:5804684-5837228 GCA_017312745.1 Gryllus bimaculatus
ACGACGTGTTATTGGCAGATTGTCCTATATTGGCGCCAGAATCATTAGGCTTCCTCTCCGAAGTAGACTCCCAGATTTTTAAATGTTTTTAGATTATGTGAAAAACTGAATGTTGATAGGTAAAATGCGATTTTCAATTCGCGATTTTAGCGACGCCAAAAACATAGAAAACATGGTCGGACAATCCCCAGACACACACACCCTCTTTTGCGTGCTGGCTGCGTAATATATTATGGCAAATCTTAATCTTCTTGACATTGGAGCCTTGCCTTTACGAATGTATTGATATTCTATATAAGTGTCTTATGTAGCCAAAAAATATACAGGCTTAAAAAATAATGCCCACAAAATAAAAATGTTATAGGTATTGAAGCAAATCATTAATTAAATTTATCGAAGCGAATAATTAAAATTGAAAAAAAATCCTTCATATTCTTATAGCTTTACAAGTTCCAAACAGCAGAGACATTTAAAAACTTCATTAAGTATTTATTTTTTTATTCTATCAAACTACGTACACTTTATCAACAAGTTTCTAGTAGTAGATTCAGACGAGAAAACGAACAACGAGCTAAACTAAATAGAAGGTCTGATAAACGTACACCATTCCAGCGATGCAGCAAACAGATAAGAAAAGAAAATGACAGAGGGTCGTGGCCCGAGCTGGAGCGTGAAACACGGGCGGCTGACAAATGAAATGACGGGTCAGTATCGATGAACGTATGAGAAGATAGCAGCATGAACGTAAGCGGAAGTAACGTGAGCTCGTGAGCACGTTGAAGATGGGGGAGGGACAACAAGAGACGAAATGACACGGACGATATCACTTAGTACGAAATGGAATGCGAAAATAGTCATTTTCTTCACTCAATCGCCAGATTGAGAAAATGAGATACCAAAAAACATGCCACACGTTTTTTCAGCAATAAGTAATAGAGATCCACACCGCGCATAGCAGTGTGGAATTAACATACCACTAATAAAGTGGGAAACAGAACACGTCCAAATTATGGGAAAGTCATTAATAAATGCTTATTTTTGAAAATAATAATTTATATTTAAAGAATGTGAGGAAGACGATAACGTCATAAAATAATTTGTACATTTTATTCACAATTTTCATTATTGGCAGAGTTCCCCAATAAGTTGATTCTTTGTTTAATATAGAAGAGACTATACACTTTTTCTCGACATTTAGTGCTTAGAGGCCTAAGTAGATGCCGTAGAATCGGTAATTTCACGGTAGCGGTATAAACACAATGCTAATGTGATAATATTTTAAATAAATATTACTGTGTAATAGTTAATTTCTAGCGTGTTTTAAAATTCATTAAAAAATGACTTTCCAAAACCTATGGTTAGAGAAAATGTATAAATTATTTATAAAACAACTTACAAACCTGTCGTTTATAGAAAAACATAGAATTCTACCCAATTGGTCACTGAAAACTATTTCTCTTAAACTTTAGATTAGCAAAATATGCGGGAAGTAGAAGATAACAGAAAATACTTAATTTCTAAAAATACTACCTAAATCTGGAAATCTAGCCATTTTCCGGTTCAAAAAACGTTCCAAACCAACAGCGATGGCAGCAATGCGTGTCCCAAAGGTGAATAATATTAAATATCGAATTAAGAGCAATTACCCGTACAATCTATTTACTATATTCAAATAATTATAGAACCCCGTACAATAATAAATTATTGAAAGGTACACGCAAAATTTTGCGACGTGCGGCATTATTAACGCTAACCAATAAACGCACGAAGAATTATGAAAACCTTTGCCTAATAAATTTATCAGTGTTTCGGAAAGCGCAATGGCAATGGTTCAGGGCTTCCTTACCCAAGCATTTAGTCCTTAATGAACGTAATCGGTGATAACAAAGAGAATCAAAAATAGCATCCACTCATATTTTTAAAAGCAATATCAAACATTTGTAAGTATTTTTTGAATGAAATACGAGCCGCATTATCATTTCACCAACTTCTCAAAACTATGTTAAAGAGAAAACATTTTGTTTAATCTCTTCGAATGCAAAACAATATCTCACAATAAACCAAATTACTTAAAAAAACTATTCGAGTCACGTTTGTTTGAGATTCATGGCTCTTCACCAAATGGGTATGTATCTCGCAGATTTAGGGTCAGATTAATCCGACTTTTGCTGCTAGCTATGATCCCAGGCTTGAGTCAACGTTTTTAGTTTCCACGCCAGCCGCTTAAGGCAAGATATTGTGTACTTGTCGAACCTAGACGTTTTTCCCATCACCGTAGCTAAATGTACCCTGTTTCAGAATTTGTTCTTTCTTCACACAGTTATACAAAACTGAGACACTTTGTAATTAAGAAATCTACATCTTCATTTTTGCCTCGGTCTGGAATCAAACCCGAACCGGAGCCTTATTAGAAAAGCTAAGCTTGCTTATTGAAAAGGTATCCAGGAAGCAACCATAAAAGGTCTAGTGAAAATTAAATTCCCATTAATCTGTAGAGGAAAAAGACGTTTGAAAAAACATCGACAGAACGCAAAGCAGAATTGCGAATCGCCCCTGGTGTAGGCGATTAGCGGAGCAGGCATGAGAAACGACGGACGGCGCAAGGCCGAGCTGCCTATCGGGCGGGTTCGGCGAAAAGGGGCGTGGGGCGCGGGTGGCCCGGCGACTTCATCCACAAGCGGCAACCTAGCATGGCGCCCCAGCATAGGGGAGGCGGGGGGCAGCGGGCGCCGCGCCAGTGGGCGGAGACCCGAGATGAATTGTGCGGCACCGTTGCGCTGGAATTGAAAAAGTTCCAGCGGAGCACGAGATAGCTGATGTTGACCTTGCGCTGCCGCCGGAGCCTCCTGCTTCTTACTGCAACCGTTTTTGCAGTTAGCGAAACGATCAGAAACGGTGGTGGTGCGTTTTCTGTTTAGGTGGAAGAATGCGATGTTCCTTTCTTCCTACAAAATATGTTGTCTTTTCTGGTCACAACTTCAATTGTATCTTTAACTGAAGGTATCTTATGTCATGATGGAAATCGGGGATTTATCCTACCCTGTAAGTATATTTCTCTTTTTCTTGTTATTCAAAAGTTTTAATTTACTGAAATGTGCCAATTATGTGCCTAATACACGGATGCAATAATAAGTTTATCTAAAAATATATTATAGAACAGATATGTTTGCCTCAGAATGTGTCTCCTTGATTCATATTATTTCAATTAATTGTAAATTGCCATTTTTTTGTAATTTAGGTACCATAATTTGACGTTCTTGATATTTACATAAGTGTGCGTATTTATTATAGTAACTCAAGAGGACTATATGCAAATTCGTGTGGACACGTCATTGTAAATCATCTGATAACCGCTTAATGTTTTAGTGAATGAAGTGCATTATGTAATTTAAAATATGTCAAACAACAACATTATTGCGAAATGACCAGTCCCATGTTATTGATCACTATCAGCTACGTAAACACAACTATACCAATAAAATACTTCCCATCACTGAAAGCTCCTGTTATCGAAAAACTAAGGTTTAAAGACGCGCGTATATTGTTTCACGCAATTGTATATAAAATACCAAATTGAAAAACCAATTTTCGTTAAAACAATACAAAGGCCAAATATCTGCGAAAATAGCGTTGTCGCCACATGAATGAGTTTTAACGTACAAACCCGCTTCTTTAATCGCCTATTTCAAGGTATTCTCTGTTGATTATTATCTGTTCTTAATAACTAAATTTTTGAACATTAGCCCAATACCCCAAACCACAGGCCATCAAACAGGTGGGATTCATTATTTTCCATTCCATTCCCACTCACATCTTCAGGATCTATAATGCGCTGATCTCCTGTGTTATAGTTCCCTTCTTCCGAATCAAATAATACTCGTGAACGCAACGAATCAACCATGGCTTGCATTGAACTGCAACGCCATATCAAAAATTTAATCACAGCGCATATCATCTCAGAGAACCTGGCTCCATTTTTTGGCCACACGCCAAACACTAACGCGAATTGCGTACGTTTTGGAGAGTACTGTACAGCGGGGTCCCGCGAGGGTGGAATGCAACATATTCGCGCCAGATATTTACACCCGAGATTTCAACTCGTTCCTTTCACTCACTCGACGCGCGCTGAAAGCAACGCGCTGTGGCGAGAGAGGTGGAGGAGCAAGTAGTGGCAAAGAAGAGCAGGAGGTGAGGGCGGGGTTAGGGCCACGGGTGGGGGGCAGGGAAGGGCTCAAGATATGAAAGTCCGTCACAGCTCTAGAGTTGGCAGCGCGTCGAGCTCCCCGTCATTGTCTGGGCTGGATGGCGCAGCGGAAAATAGCGGGGTGCAGGAGGACAATGTGCCACGGGATGGTTGCTCTTCTTTTTCTTTTCCACACTCGCCCTTCCCCCACTGTTCTCCACTCCCGATGTCCTCGTCGAGAGCCGTCGTCGTCTCCCGACGTCATCTTGCGTCGTCATCGCCTTGTGTCAACCTCGTCTCCCGTCATTATCCTCTCCCATCATCATCCTCTCCCATCATCATCGTCTCCCATCATCATCGTCTCCCATCATCATCGTCTCCCATCATCATCGTCTCCCATCATCGTCTCCCATCATTGTCTCCCATCATCGTCGTCTCCCGTCGCCCTTGTTTCCCGTCTACCTCATCACCCGTTGTCTTCGTCACCCAATGTCCTCGTCTCACGTCGTCGCTATTCATTTCTTCCCATAACGAAAAAAAGTGTTTTTAACGTTCTCGCTTTTTTCTATATCAACGATGTTTCTTGACGTAGAACCGATTTGTCAATAAAACATTTCCAGTACCATAATGAAGCATGACAAAACTTAGTTGTATTGATTTGGAGCTTCTGTAGAGTTAACAAAAATCTACACGTCTTTTAATCTCTCCTTTTTTATGAACTGTGAAATGCAGTGAAATGAAAGACATTTTTACATTCAAATCCGGTCTTTTAAAAAAAATGGAAGTAGCTGGAACTAAAGTAAATCGAATGTTGCTAAAAGTGCGAAAGAACATGTCCTCTCGCGTCAAAATATATGTTGTTAAATGCACTGGAAAATACTTTGCGAGTGTCAGATTTGCAATCGCACAGTCGGTAAACAGAGCATTCATACGACCAAATTTATTGCTTGCGCGAGATGAAAGAGATCAAGAGATAGGATTCTTGCTTGAAACCAATAAGCTGCGCGGTTTATTTTCCATAAAAGAGGCCACAGTTGTCAACAAAGTACTGATTGAAGGGAAACGACATGAAAGACTCATTCACAGTTGGATAGATAAAAACAGTAAAGAAGCAATTTTCAAGTGGCAAATGTAATGTGAACAGTGTGCATAAACGCAACAACTGTACTACAAATAATTATCAAAACACTCTGTCTACTACCGATTCTTTTTTCACAACGTTGCAATTATAATTAAAAATATATTCTAGTTGGTTTGAACATATAGCCAACAAAATTTTGAAAAGTTTATTTCATCCAATTTTATCAATAATTCTTATGAGAAATTTTATTTATGCCGAAGGTTAATTATTACGAAAGGTTTCTTTTTCAACTGATGAACATATTACTTCGACTAAACTTTGTAGTTGATAATGGGTCTCATGAACGTCAGTAATCATAAGGATTAACTCTTAAGATGACTCTGAGAGAGAAGTTCTACAGTCCCGACGTTGGACGAAATTCCACACTAGCTACATAGACCTCTAAGTCTTATTCAGCTCCAAACTGGAGAAGAATTCTAGCGGCCGGCTGCTCTGATCGGTAATTTTCCCTGATTTCTCCTATCAATATCAGGTAAGTGCCAGAGTGGTACCCTAACGAACGCGCCACGGACCTCCCGTGATCTTTTCTTTTTCTTTCTTGCCCTATTCTCTCTTCTTTCACACATTATTGCGCTATCCTACTACACCTACTACACGACGGGAGATTAGTTAGCTTTTATTTTGATGGGTCAATTCTGCGCTGAGTAAGATAACTTGAATGGAAATAGTCTTTAGGAAGTAAAAGAAATGGTTATTTTCGATTTTAGAAGTCCATATTTACAGAAATAGTTTTATTACCTTATTAGAAGCTAATATTCTGTATTTAATCTCTACCGATGTTCCTGTCAAATTCTTGGACATACTCAAAGACAGTATGATTACCACATTGGTGTCCGCATGTCCTTTACCAAAATCATACATTAACTTAATATCTACGAGTACATACTTAACTTGTATGTACTAGTATATAAACTTCTACGTAACTTATTAAATTAACAGATTGCTTTTACCGTCATGGAACTATCGCCAATGCTCAATTAACGTGTTGCCTCACACCTCAAATTGTTTAAACATTAGTCACATTGACTGGACTCAAATCGAAGTCTTCTGGTTTACGCCCAGTTGGTGTGACCACGAAGCTACCGAATCGATTCGGGTTCGAATCCAGGGTGAGGTCCTTTGAACAATGTGATTAAATGTTTTTGTTAAACAGCAACAAGATGACATAATTGGAGGCATTTACTGTGGATCACATTATCGACGTAATTGCCAATCCAACACCGTCACAGAGGTGACAATCGCACCACACGCATGGCTGTTCGTCGTTTTCCAATTTGGAAAGCATTGCTAACACTGCGGAACAAAATCTGGCCATTTGTTCATTATTGATTATTGACATAATCATAGTTTTTGTAGGATTGTGAATATCTCATGTCCCCTTGACTACATTTTATCCATACCCCATTACTATAATGCCTATTCACTAAGCAGCTCAGAAACAAATGTGTCTGTACTGAACGCAAATAATGCGTCCCCATCATTACCAACATCGTCACCACAATATTTTAAATTCAAACACAGTTTAAATTCCACAATTCGCAGAGGCAGACAGTCGCCATTAATACGCTGTACCGCTATTAGAAACATTAAAATGCTTGTAAATTCGAAGTATATTTTTTGCCAATTGCTCGGCGACGAAATATTTGTATTTCATCTTGTTACCGTCTATACCGTTCGCAAGTCCTGACAGTGGTCGCTGGAGGGATAAACCTCTGCCTTCTTCGCGAAAACAAAAGTCCGGTTGTAATGGACAATGACATTGTTGTACATTTACATTTATTCTGCTGTGAATTGCCTGATCGTCGTTTCACAGAATCCTGTAGAAGATTGTGAGGAAATGTTTTACCAAAAATTGAAGAGTTTCTGGCAATCACACCAAGCTGTAAACTAATGCGTTGTTATCAAATGAGGTTACAGTCACGTGGAAGCTTCAGCCATGACGTAACTTCTCCCACGAAAACTAGGTGAAAATAACAATTCAGTCGATATTTCTGCAATTAAGTTTCTGCAATATTTTTGACTTTATTACCTTCTTTTGCACATGTTTTCAGTAACGACATTGTTCCATAAGATGAGCGATATCTATCAGAAACCTAAAAAAGTATTCATTTGTACATTTGTCAATATTGTGTCTAAAAATACCTATTTTTCAGTAAAAACATTAATTCAAAATATAAAGTCTGAGATTTAAAGAAGGCAGAGATTTAAAGGAAAAGTTAAAAGACTGATCTCGAGGACTAATGGAGAAATTTGTCAGTTATCGAGTGAATATAGAATAGGTAAATCATGAAATGGAAAGATACCAGATGCAAAAATACAGTTCCTGTGTACCTGTTTATTAGACAAACGTGTATTTAGCTTAAATATTTCTAACTACAAACATGCATCCAACACATCATGTGATGCGGAAAAGTGTTTTCACAAAAACAGGCCCATACTGTATGTTAGAAGGCGTATCCTGAGAACACACCTTCCTAACAAAATGTTTACGATCTTCTGAGTTCTGATAAAATGTGAAAATATAGATAAACTATTCCTAATTTGCATACATTTTTAACTAGGTGGCAAAAGGTGTAAATATCACACATATATTTGTAACATCATCACTCATCATTACATCTCAACATAAAAACTTCTTTACGAATACCCATCGAAGACTATGTTGAGATTTCTGGCATCAGATCCACTATCAGTATGCGATTTCCCAAAAGATCATCCCATGCAATAAATGAAAATTCTAATGCCACACGTGTCATAAAAAAGCAATGGACTAAAGTAGGCTAGCCGCTAGTCAGAAAAGTAATAAGTTCTAATCAGCTGATCAGTCGAATAAAATGGTTTTCAAACTAATACAATGGAAACCAGGTACCCTGATTTCTTCGATTTCTCTTCTTTCACCTTTATCTTCCTTCGAACTCAGATAAAAAAATATTCAATAACTCGTAACTTTTTTCTCTTAAGACCCAAGATTTCACTGTATTACTGCAGGAGCAAATACTGCCCATTGCAGTTTCCTAATCACGAGTGTCGTGAAGATTTAAGAACCATTTTCTCCCATAAAACGAGAAGCAAATTAAACGAAGCAACGTTTTCCTCCCTCGGTTTCCCTGACCCTTTCCATGTTCACGTCCGCGCAGTAAACATGCCGTCCTCTTGTTCCAACGGCTTTTCGCGTAACGACTGCGGCGCTGCAGTTACAAACCGTCCTCAACAAACTTGCGAGGCGTGGAAGCGAGAAAGCGGAAGGGGTGAAGTTGACCTGGGACACTGCCATCCAGAAGGCGCTCCTTCAACACGACGCTTTTGGATTCCTTCAGCGCGGTCGATCGCCACCCTTGGAAACTATGGAATCCACGATAAATAAGAAGGCAAGAAAAGAGGCAAGATTTCGGATCGATTGATTGATTGTTTCGTGTTTCTGGGCGCGTCAACTACTATGGTAATTACTCTCGTAAGTGGACTGCTTCATTTTATCCCGGGAGGTGGCGGTGTTCCTCTCCAGAGAAGCGAAAGATCCGGTGGTGACTTCCACGTTGATTTCCATCTCCAGGGTATCTCCCCAGCGGAACTCCTTCACTACCGTGGCAAGCTCTAAGCCCCATTGCCCCCTACATATGCGGTAGTGTAGTTTTCGTATGTTCTAAAGAGGAAAGGGGGGGATTGAGAAAGGAAACAATGCGAGCAGTCTGTCATGATTCGTTCATCGTCATCATCATCATTATCCACGTCGTCAGGGAAATGAGCGGTTTTATTGGGCTTTACCATTGTTAGAATTACATAACATCATTTTGGACTTTGTCGGTAACATATTATGCATGAAATCAAAAACAGATTCCATTTTTGATTAAATTTCTTCTCTTTTGTGATGCAAGTTTCAAATGAAAAATTGACGTATTTCGACCGCATGTAGAAACGACATCAATTCAAAACAAATAAACGAGGCAGTTTTAACAATATTAGAATAAAGAATACTATATAGGGGAGGTTTAATAAAACATGTCATTATAATGTGAACATTTTCACAAGACCATACAACCCATCTGTTTCACGCAAAATTCGAAGGGTCTAAAGAGTAACACATTTCCCATTTTCTAATCTTTTAGAAAAAATTTCAAATTTTGAAATGTTAAAATTCGGGAGCATATGATTCTTAGTCATATATACTTCATTTTACACAAGAGTATGTCAAAGTATTTGATTTCATATGCATACAAATGAACATAAAGTTACTTTACCCGCTTCTAACCTTGTTATCAATGTATTTTCAATTTCATTTTCTACACTTCCAGGAAGAGCAATGAAATGGGAACAAGCGTTTTGGAATGCGCCGTTTACCTCCAAGGCGCAGAAGTATTCCGGGAAAGATCATAAGCCACGAACCTCCCCCGCCCTTGCATCCTCCGAAAGATGACACCGGCGCAAAAGATAGGGCAGGAATAGCTGAGGGGACGAAATGGTTGCTGCGGGGGAGCGGGCGCAGTCTATTAGCGGCCATCCATCAACGCGAGGCGTTCACGTCGAGACAGGCGGAAGCAATGGAGCGAATCTCCTTCCTCTGCCAGCCCCGCTTCCCTTACGGAACCAATCGAGGATGCCGTAGAGGGCACGCGACGCCCCATGGATAGATATGGGGTATTGGTGTAGGACAGTTAATTCTGGCCGGGATTTCGGTTTGATTTATTGTGTTGTGTTTCCGGTCGCGTTATCTGCCAAGTCCATTTTTCCTGAAAGTGTAGTGAATGTTGTATTCCGGTAGATCGTGGAGTCCATCTCTCTCTGAGTGCCCATTAGAGCGTGAGCAAACCTACACATTGTACTTGTCGGCTAGCGGATATCTTCTCTCTCCAGGTCTCTCCGTTAGTGATTCACTGTCCCAGTCCAATCTCCCGACAGGTGGTAGTGTAGCGGATGTAAATGTGTGGAAAAGAAGACGAATGGAAAAAGAATAAAATAGAAAAGATTGTGCGCGGTTCGTGACCCTTTTGTTAACGTTCTGCTCCGGATTTCGCCTGGTATTGATCGGCGGAACTACGAAAATCTACGTATCAGAGCTACCGATCGCTAGATTTTCCTCCAGATAGCAGCGAATTTGAACCCAGCTATCTAGCTAGTGTCGAAAACACGCCACTCTCGGGACTCGAACCTCAGAACCCGTCAGGCATACACACTGCAGCAAGTACACCTGCTTCTCTATCTACCTTAATTAGTGGTATTGGGTGACACCAAGAACACTTCACCGAAGTATTACGTGATGGGGAGTATACATTATTAAACCCAGCTAATATTTTTCACCGGATTCGCTAAGTGCGGAGTGTTCAAACTATTGTTTGGTAATTCTGTAGCGGAAGATCGCGCGCAGTCCGTTTACAACAAGAAAACTAGTTGCACAGAATATCTATCTTCAGCTTACGACATTAAGGTCTAACATTAGATGGGCATGTCAAGGTTGTGGGCATGGTAACTAGCTTGCTTAAGTTCGCGGAGAACCGCTGTAGCGAGGTTTAAAAAAAAGGGTTGTACAAATTGCCCCAGAGTGGAAGTGCGTCCCTGAATATCTGGTCCGTGGCAGTCCTCTTGAAATGTCTGATGACAGTTACCGAGCCAAATTTAACGAAATCAATTCCCATTTCCTCCACAAACGAAAACAAGCGACACATGAAAGTGTAAAACAGTCATATTGAACTTATCATGAGAGTTGAAATTAAATAGATTCAACGGAAACAAATTGGATTTTGTAAACGGGTTTACTTAAGAGTGCAATAGTTGCATTAACTACTAACGTTTAGATTAGGAACAAATATTTTCATTTGTTTAAGGAGCTGTTAAAACGTAAGAGTGAAACATTACATCAAAAATTTAAGATGAGTTGTTTTTCATATGCATATATACCTTTTGCGTAGGATATACTTGGAGATGAGTCTTATTAAAGATAACATTTTTATAGATAATAAATAACGTAATTACAGAACAGAAATCAAATGGAATATTATATTTATTAATAAAACTGGTTGTACTTATGATTGTACAATTGTACTTATGATTGAAATATTTTTGAATCTCTTGTCATAACTAGAGCACAAGAAAAAACGGATGTTACGTTATATCCCGGACTTAATTCCTAGAGGAACGCTACGGAACGGCGTTCCGGTAACTCGGGAACATAATAGAAAAAAAAACAGCAAAAAACATTAAACAAATACTAGGCAACTTTGACTTTTAGTTCGATCAAATTTCACAAACTCAAAGTCAAATAATTTTTCATTTAAATGGATCATTTCTACAATAGTAATAAAAATATTTTTAAACTATAAAATATCATTACTAACTATTTTGTATTACCTATAATTGTTATACTTATTATTATGTTACATACACCCAATGCCAGCAATGTTAGTGATTAAGTATTATCTATTATTATAAAAATACGTTATATTATATAACTATTTCTATTAAATTAATAACTAGTTTGGGGAGCGTTCCGGGAGCTAACATTAAACCAAGCCGTGGTTACATCAAAGAAACCTGGTCGACTGTTCAGCACGAGCTGTTTTGCACTTTGCATAACGATACCTCCGCGTGTTATCGACTCTTTTCAGCGCCCCGTGGCGTTCAGCCGGAAGTCAGTCATGGTAAACGTCCTCGGATTCGGCCTCGGCCTCGGACAAGCACACTTCCACTTCACCTGCCCCACCGACGATCCACAGTGGTTCGAAATGAGGACAACAGCGCGCAAACTCGTTTTCGTGGAGTTCGATGGCAGCGTATCAGCGGTCAATAAATTAACACCGGGCAAACATTACAAACTAAAAATTTCCTCTCTTTCCGTTCCACTTTGCATTTCCAATTCTTTCTTCCTTCTTTTTTCCCTACAATTTCAATATTTTATATTTCTTCTCTTTGTTCTTTTTCTCCTCCTCTCCCCCCTCTCTACCCCCCTCTCCTCTCTCTCCTCTCTCTTCTCTCTCTCCTCTCTCTCCTCTCTCTCCTCTCTCTCTCCGCTCTCTCTCATCTCTCTCTCATCTCTCTCTCATCTCTCTCTCTCTCTCTCTCTCTCTCTCTCTCTCTCTCTGCTACCTTCCTTCTCTGTATGTAAGCGTGTGTAGAATGGGAGTTCAAAAGAAGGGAAAGGAAAGATCGCGCGCGATCCGTGGCCCGTTTGTGAGGATACTGCTCCGGCATTTGCCAGATATTGATCGGAGAAACCACGAAAAACAGTCGATCAGAGCATCATTCGGCCGCTAGAATTCTCCTCCACACTGAACTCGACCTAGTTATCTAGTTGGGGTCGATAACCCTGCCACCATCGAGACTCGAAGCTAGCACCCGCCGGTGAGAGGCACTACAGTGACATGAGTTGATGCCCTGAGCCACCTTTCCCACACTGCAGCACAACTCGAAGGCCTGCGTTGTCACCACCGGTTCCCCCTCAACGACTGCCGCCGCCGTCGCGCCGGCCACCTTGGCGAGGCGTGGGAGGTGATAGCGGCTATCACGGGCGGCGCGCCAGCTGCGTCGCGACGATTGCGCCGTCGCGTTAGTCACGCTTCTGCTCACGCCCCCACCCCACCCCACCCCACCCCCCGAGAAGCGCTCGTCAGTGAAGGCCCTGCGAGGCAGTGGTGGTTAACGTTTTGTCGCTCAGGGCAAAAGTCCAGAACCACAACCTGCCTCTCCCCCGTTTCCAAACCATCATTATTGTGGCACTTGACATTGCGAATAAAGAGACAGTGTCCGCAAATACTTTAGCTGCAGAAAGTATCACAATTCAAGAACATAGAGTTCAGTGAAATTCAAAATCGAGAACGATAATAAAATTATAATTACACTAATATATTACTTTGTTGTTGCGTGTTTCTATGTAACTTTTTTAACTGATTTGACTAATTCTATACTGCAAATTTAAATTTTGATGAGTTGAATCAACTCATTATCGCCCATGTCTGAGTAGGGCCATTTTCTTCTCTGTGACGTAAGTAATGGTCAATATGTACACATAATATTGCAAGTATACGAGTATCACTAGAAGCAAGCCTATACTTCACTAAAACAAAAGCTGCACTTGCGAATTCGCGAGAAAGAAGAAAACTGTGAGGCCTTACAATACCATTATCGTGTCACAAAACAACACTTACCTATTCCGATATTTTTTTAAAGAATAATCGCATTCAAGTTCACGCTTTTGCTATCGGAGGCGTCCTTGTCAATACGACCTCGAGCACATTCCCCTCTGAATGCCTTCTAGTTTCCTACCTGTCCCAGTGTGTCAAGTCACCCACGCCCATCACAACAACGGCAGCCCGCGGTGACAATATTGAGCCCTGACATTTTCACTTGGTACAACGATTCAAATTAAGAAATTGATGATAATCTTTCTACCGTTCGTTACCATGATGTGAGTTTCCTTGATGTCCCTAGATGTTGAAGGTCGTTCATCGATAGATTAGTGATAGCGGACGTGTCAACTACTAAGGCACTTTTTCATGTAAATGTAGTGCATGTTTCATCAATGGAAAAACGTTGATATCCCCCCGCTGGATGTCGAGATCCCGTTCCGACGTATTTCGACTTGCAGGGATTTTCCCCAGCCATGTATCTCCAAGCGGGCCATCGTCCAGCCCTAATGCAGATATTCAAGGATATAGAAATAAATCTGAAAATCACATTAATACAATAAAAGATTTCAAAGCTAAAATAGTATGAAATATATGCCAATTATCATTATACAGTTAGTCTAGAAGGAAACAGATTATCACCCATTTAAAAAAAGAACAGATCAAAGAAAAAAGACGAAGGATATAGAAAATGGAAAATAACATAACGACAGAGACTTAACAGACTTAAACTACTACTATCAGAAGTAAATAATAATTAAAGACTAAATCAGTTTTTTTCGTTAATGGTGTTCCACAAGGATGCCTCCAAAGGCAGGCCAAAGTACCGTGATGTCTGAAAGGTTGTCGAAACGCTGCCCTAGCGCACGCGAGAGGACCCGTCGTCCCAGCGTCGCCGGATGTCGGGCGCCGCCTCGCTCGCTGATTGATCGGAGGATTTCCGCGCTTCTGCGTCCGGTGCTCGCGTTACCCGGCGCAGGCCGCGGACATGCTGCGCGCGGGTGCGGCGACGCGTAACTCACCCCGCCCCCTCCCGCGAAGCAGCCCCTGACACGACGGGGTTTCCCCTCTGCACCCCACGTTGCTCCTACCCGCTGACCGAGAGAGGTGGCTCAGGGCTTCAGCTCATATTCACAGGCACAAAATAAATTTAATGCCGCAGAGAACGGATGTCAGGAAATTTTCTCTCACAAATCGAACGGTAACGGAATGGCATTGACTGCTTGCAAAAACCTTGGAACTCTTTCCTCGCAGCGTTCAACAGTTTACGAAATTAATTTAGGGTATTACTATGTAAATGAGGGACTTAACTAAGAATAGTAGGTTATGGAGCGATGCATAAGTGATTCATTTTAAAGTGAGGTGTGCAGGGTAGAGCAGAGGAATAATGAAGGAAGTGATTTAAGGGTTATAGTGAAGTAAAGTGCAATGCAGTGCCAATGCAGTGTGTTGTTAATTGAATAATCATTTATTGCGTCAGTGTGATTATAAAAGTTTATTTTTCTTAAGTTTTTTAATGTTTTATTAATCAGTAAGTTTTATATTATTATTATTTTTATTATTACTATTATTATTATATAATTTGCATGTTAGTTACATTATCTTATTTATATAATTTTCTGCCACGTGGTTATACCCAATTGCAGTTTAAATAAATTTACTTGACTTTAAGTCTCTGCAGTGCCTCTGACCAGATTTTCGACACTCTATGGCTATATCAAATTCCGACGCTGTCTAGAGCAGAAATCTAGCAGCCGGCAGTTCTGCTCACTAGTTATCCGATCAACACCAAAGGAATGTCGGAGCAGAACCCTACCAAAAGGGCCATGGATCGCGCGCGATATTTCCTTCCTCTCCTTTGTCCTAGTCTCACCCCTTATTTACTTTTCCATACATACATTACACCGCCACATATGCCAGAAATCCTGTTTAGAGCTTGTCTCAGTGCTCCGCATGTAGGAGATACCTTGTTGTAGAAATCGCAGACAGCCGACCAGCAGGACAGCGCTGGATCTCACCATCACGCAGGGAAGATCATCGCCCGAATAAAGAACATGAACTTTTTAAAAATTCAAAAAATAATGAATGTTAACATAAAGTATTATTTTTATTTATCACACTTTACATCAATGTAATGTAAATCTTAATCTTCTTTAACTATATTTTCTTCTAATACAGCTTAACTTTTTGCAGTGAAAGATGCTGCGAATTTGGTTCGATTTGTCGTGAAACAAATACTTTGGCATCTTCTATAAAATAAATTTGGAAGTATTAGAGAAATATAATATTTCATTTATACTTTCACGCCTATAAAAATTTGCTTTCCTCTGGAGTCAAATTTCCTAAAATTATGGATTTGGTTCCTTTTCGAAACAAGCTCCTAAATCGGGTGCTATGATACATTGTGTACAGTAGAAGCTGATGCGGCAAGACGAAAGTATTATTTCTTTGCTTTGACAGTTTTATCTGAACATTTGTGCATCGTCTCACTTTTAGCACTAGTGTTAAAAATTAAACTTGTGTTTGGCTTGGCAACTGTCTTTTTAATGAATATTAAATATACAACGTCACGTTCACATAGTAATGCGCAGAACCCGCCTTTTTCATACAGTTGTAGAAAAATATATTTTCGTATGTTCACAAATGAATACGAAAATTGATTACTTATATGAACTAAAGACAATTGTAATGGATATTATTTAACACCACAAAGGATTGAATTACCTAACACATATATACGTACAGTTTTCAATGTTATTAAACGTGCTGGATTACCCAAGCGTTAGCTTCTGAGTTAATCCTGCACCTCAAAAATTGTCAATGTCAACAAGGAGTGTCTATGTATGTGAATCTCCTGTTAACAGAAAGTGGATAATATCATTGTTTAGTATTCCCTGATAATTATATACCCAGTTATAATCACAGTTATTTGCGGTCAAACATTTTAAATCAATGTAAAATTTTATTAAGTACGCCAATTATCTGTATCACATTACTTCAAGCTATAATCAATATTTTACATCAAATGTATTTATTATTAAATACATTAAATACTTTGGAATATTCTTTGAAGATATATTTATATCTGGTACATGAACTTAACATGACTCTCACGTGTGCTGCTCTCCAGACAGGTTAACTCAGTACCACTAGTTTATTTATTAAGACGAGCTGTTGTTGCCACTACTGCTTGCCACATGTATGTATTACGTAGTATATCCTTGACACTTCAAATTTGGACTAAATTCTAATTGATGAAAAATGTCACTGTCGCATAGGAATATGAACTCACAAGCATCGTAGGGAATTTTCGATTCTTTTCTGCTGCTATTGTTGATAACATTCTCAAAATTACGGGAATAATGCTAAATGCGTCATGATGTTGAATTTTTTGCAACGAAAAAACTCGTGGTGTTAGAACAGAACATACATTCACGCATCATTTGTAAATTTTGCAGTTTTTGAAACCGTACAGCTTTCAACGAAAATGGGACTCCTCAAATTTTCATCAGATGCTTCACACTATCTTAGAAAAAAAGTGTAAATGCGCATCATACCAATACTTTTCCTCTTCTTAGTATTGTTACTTTCTATCATTCAAATATCTGCATTTAAATGCACTTATGCAGAAAATGTTTAATCGGTAGTAATCATTATGGTTGAAAAATGAATAGATCTCAAAAAAAAATTATAAGCACAAGGATGTACGTCAAAAATTAGTTATGTTTGCGATGTGGTTGTAGGAATTTTTTTTTTATTTTCTCTTTGCGGAAAAACACATTAAAAATATTGTGATGTTTCTCATTTCTTCTTTAGTGAACTAAATCCACTAATAACGGAAAAAACAGAAAAATCCATTTATTTATTTTAGGATCGATGATTTCATGAGATGCACCATATACTTGAACAAGGTAACTTACCGTTTAGTTAAGTCAAAAAGAAAATTTTCAAGATTCAAAACAAAATAAAACATTTATTTATAACATTAAACATACTTAGGAAAAAACAATACCAACGAGAAGAGTTTTACACAAACCCTTAAAAGAAAAACAACTTTACGGTTCGTTATCCAATATACATCCTCCCGCACACGTGCACAGGTCATCAAATATTACTCATATCCTTCCCAAATCCTCCAAGATTTGGGACAACTTCCTGTCGACGATTAAATTACTCAGACCTCACTTCCAACTGAACAATGTATTACAGTTCATAAAATTTCGTCGTCTATCTGACCATACATCTCCCTGCGCTCAATAACAAGACATTCACTTGAATTTTGATTATTCATTTTTATATTTTGGGGTCTGTCACTATGGTATCCGTCATATTATTTTTATACAGGTGGGCCGTGCACACGAACATCGGAAGTCTTTGATTATCTTGACTCGTTACAATATTGTTTCATATCGTCCTGTGATAAGTCTTGAAAACTAATGAAATGAGGGACGTTTACAAATTCTGGAACAATAAAATCACTATTCACTCAGAACATAGAATTAAATAAGTTTGTAGATGTAGATACGTATGTTGTAGGGAAATGTGGAAAACAAGTTCTGCTGTACTCTTAAATTAAAAACTTAATGCATCAAATATAAATAAACTTAACACCTCAAATAGAACTATATTCACTGAATGCTTGAGGGAAAGGATACGTTTCAGACGAATGGTAGATATTAGTTACTTTCACAAATATTGGTGTTGTGGTGAGTTATCCTTGGCATTTACAATGAAATAATTATATGAGCTGTCATTGCCAACAATATTGTTTATTACAATAGCATCTTTCGATGGTTTAGCCGTCATGAGTTTTCTGTTGTATGGATGCCACAAAATGACTACGTATCTGAATGCAGCAAAATCATGAATTTCAGTTGAATAGAAAGTACAAATGGTTTCTAAACGAAAACCCTTCAGTGCTTTTAGCACAAAATTTTTTGCAATTTTCAAAATGTCAAAGTTTTAACTAATATCATAACTATATCATACCTACAAATACAGTTTCTTCAGTTCATAAAAAATTATTGTCGTTGTTTTCCAAAATAATTGAAAATGACACAGGGGCTCCCTGTAATGTATATCCAAAAATTAAGTATTATATATATATATATATATATATATATATATATATATATATATATATACTGTCTTGCTTAGAGTATGAACGAATTGAATGTGGACAGTAAAATAGGTGGGGTTATATACACTTAGCTAGAATAGACCTCAATAATTTGAATGAGATATGGGTAGCGGAACTTCTTCTCTCTTCCCAACATCCTAGCTTCCTGACATGCAACTGCGTGTGTAATTGAGGAACTGGATACCGTACAGAGAGAAGTATGATACAAACACCTTGACATAGCCAAGAGATACTACTGGAAAATATGTAAAGGTACAGTGCCGAGATAAACCTATAAGATATTAGAGGACCGCGAAAGTACATCTCACTGAGAATGCCCTCAGAGATACCATAGGGATCCTGAAATACCCCAAAATGTCTTTTAGGCGCCGACAAGTTTCAGCTGCGGAGAGGACGGGGCGAAACAGCAGATGTATCTCCAATTTAAGGGAATAGTAATCTTACATGAGAGAGTCTGAGCCATTCGTAGCATGATTATTTTTCTTAATAAAATCTGTTATTTAAAATAATACTGATCAGTATAAATGATAATCTTAAAAAATTCAAATGTCAATGACCAGCTTTTACTTTTTCGTATACTACTTATATAGTAGAGAAAAATATTACCAAAAAACGGTGATTTTTCCATTGAAAACTCGTCTCGACTTGTGTGACTCTGATACCGAAAAAGTGGGTAGATATTGTTTCCGAATGCATTGAATTCTTTTTACATGTTATGTAGTTTAATCCCCATTTCATGGGCCCTTGGTACAGAAAAATTGGTTGCTGGTAAAACGTTTGACTGACCGTTGAGCTCTGTGTTGCGCTGGAGGCAAAATTTTGTCCAAGCTTGATATTCCCCGATTGATCTGGTCAAACTCGAGGCACACTGCAATATTGAGACACACATACAAACGTTTTGCCGTAATGCAGTTATTCGTTTACAAGGACCTAAAAATTCGTGATTTCTGACTGCACAAAAAATTTCAGAAAGTATTTACCACATGTAGAAACAAGAATTGTTAAGCACCTACATTTTGCTTATACCTGCTCAAATATTTTTGTTTTGCAGTCTTGCAGTACTTTCTCTATACGACGTAAGTAAAATGTAAAAAAATATAAAACTGTTTTGCCAATATTGCAGTTATGATAAAGGCAAATTCGGCAAATGAATCACAAAATTGTGCATAGCCTTACTTAAAAGACTGTTTACAAAGCACAGATATTAAGAAACGAATGGTGATGAATAATAGAAAATAAGGTTTCGTACTTATTTGTTTTCTAAGCTCTTTAGTTTGGAATAACTATTCGCTTTTGACCCACCCACTCTCTCCCCCGCTTCTACATACTGGCTTATAGAGAAAAATGTTTCCACAGTTTCTCATTGCCCCAATCCCCTAATTCTAGAAATAAAATCTGACTTTGAGAATATTCTCTAAGAGTAAAACCTTGTTCTGTTTGAAAAGTTTCATTAAAATATTTCGTACTATTTTTGAGATAAACTTGTTTGAACGTTTCGAAAAATACGTAATTATGCGTCGAGCCGAAAGCTTAAAGTTTGTCCTAGTTTGGGCGGTAGGAGATACCTGGTTGGGAAAACCGCATCCTGACTAGTAGGTCGGTGCCGGATCTTGCCGCCGGCGGGGAAAGATTACCGACCCCTCTTGCGAAGAAAAACATGAACTACGCTAACGGGACTAATGAGCATAGCGGTTGCCGCGCCTGAAATCACTAATCAATCAATCAACACGACACCCCGTCGTTAGGTGGAAACAAATGACAACAATCACCCGCTGCGTTGCACTGGGACTCGCCGCGTGTGACGAGGCGTGCGCAGACGAGAGTGTGAAGCGCAGAAGTCGGGTCAGGGACCGGCCGCGCCGCAGACACGCCGCTCCCGTTCGATGTTGATTCACGGCCGCGAAAACCCATAGCCCATATTTTCCCGCCGTCCCTGTCGAATAACTGGCGTAATTGCTCTCAAAATACCTGTGTGTTTTCAACTTGACATTTGCCTCCGCGCGCAGCTGTAATATCAAACGCCATAAAACAAACACTGCACGGCCATAGTTAATTTCGAATTCTCTTCCATATTTGTTAAAAGCGAGGCAGAAACTCGGTAATATTTATTCGTAACGCTGTCGAAATTTATAGAGGCCACTTTCTTTTTTTATTTTTTTTTATTAATATCCTACTAGCAGGGGTTTCGCGTTTCATTTGGCGACAGTTCTTCTGTGTGACTTAGATCATTGGTAACATGGACATCAATTAATTAAATAAATGTTTGCGAGAATTTTATACCAATTGGACAGTCAATCGGAGAGTTGAGCAAATAACCGTTAATGACATGTTTTGGAGAAATGAACACACACTACCACATGCACAATATTTTCATGAATGTATGTATAGAGGTTAGTATATTCTTTTGCTCAATGCAGCAGCAATATACTCATTAGTGATGATAATTAAAGTGAGTGATGCGATAAAAATGGAACACGCCTGACCATACCATACGTAAGCCTTGTTGAATATAAACTAAAATCTGCATGATTTTTCCACAATTTCAAACAAAAACCCGATAAAAACGTACAAATTCACGGACAATGTTCTTAACGATTTTTCTCCCATATGTTACACACAAGTTTTACTGTTTTCGACTAAAAAATCTAAAATCTAAATCTACCACTTTCTAAAACATTTAATGTATTTTTAATTTTTTTCAACTATCTTTGGACAACGTGAAAGAAATAATTACTCATTATTATTGCAAATCCTAGAATAATTTTGGGATACTGGACGCTCAAATAAAGAACTGTTCGAAATTTAATGCGTTTCACACGAGTTCATGTTACCAAACTTCTACCCCAAATCACAAAAATAATTGGTTTCTCAAATTCCCAAGCATGAATCTCAGAGGCAAAGAACTAACTCTGCATTAATTGCATGTTTGTCAGATATAAACTCGATCCGTTTCTTTTATTGATTCAAAGTCCGAAGAAGTCGGCAAACTCTCTCTCTCTCTCTCTCCCTCCCTCTCTGTCGCTGAATCTCGCTCTCTTCCACTCTGTTTCCCTCTCTCACAACGCACTCGCGTAGCGAGGTGCGGACAGGAGAAGAAGGGGAGGATAAAGAGGGTGCGAATGCGGAGAGGGGGAGAAGTTGGAAATTATTTTCGGTTCATTGGAAAGCAGCGGCGCGCAGAAAGTTACGTCACGGCAAAGCAATTAAAGGAAATTTTCATTTTCCGAGCGCGATGGCGCGGGAGACTTCTGCGCGCCAGACTTTGTGGATAGACTTCTTCAGCCCCTAGACCGCGACTGATACCATGTGCGTTTAATACATCTGCACTTCTTTTCATTTATTTATTTATTTATTTTAGATCGCTATATGAAGGGGCGAATTTTTCTGAAATGTTATATTTTTTCACTTTAAAGCAACGTTGTTTAGTGTAGAAATTCATCTTTTAATGTGGCAAAAAGAAATGACCCATTTTTTATATGTAATTTTTTGCATTTTTGTTCGATTTCGATTAATAAGTTGTTTTGTACCTTTTGCGTCATTTTTATGGATTTTGTGTTGTTTTAATCGATTTCATTATCATTTTAATGGTACTTGCATGAAATAATATTTACGAAGTGCAATGTTTTCAAACAGAATCTCTGAGTAGCCTATTCAATTTCTTCGCTCAGAAATTGTAATGTCAGCCGTTGTATGTAATCTAAAGTTCCTATGATGTCTATCGGCGAAATTGTGGGATCAGCCGATTTCGGAATAACTAAAGATAGAGATTTCCTGGAAACGTACAGTCCAAACCAAACGTATACAACGTTGAGGTCACTTGAACGAAATGAAAATACCTCCACTATATCAGTAACCTATTCAGCTTGAGTTGCTCACCCGAACTGGTTTTCCCCAAATTTTATGTCATTTTTCTTTTAGGGCATTTTAAAAATATTTTCAGAGCATTTTATTGATACTTTTTGACAATGTTATAGGTAATCAAAATCCACCCCCTACTTATAAGGGATCAGTATCTCTTTCACAAATTTATGTTTAACAATATTTACATATTCGGTTACATTTCATATCACTGTCACTAAAAATTAACATTCAACAATAAATACATTTATTAATTCAAGATTTTTTTAACAAATAAGGAATTTATATCTACCAATATGTGTATATATATTTAATAATAAGTTATAGAATTTAACAAAAATTGATATCAGTATCAAATTTTAATTTTTTCCTAATATCACTTGTGAAAAGACATTCAATAATAAATTGCATGTAGAAATAACTTCTCCACAATTTAGATATAGATATGGGTTTGTCTTTTTAAATAAATAACTTTCCAAATTTACTGATTTTTGCTTTAAATCCAAGATTCTAGATTTCATTTCATTTGGTCTTTTTAACCAATTTTATGGAATAAACCCTTCATTTTAAAAAAGTCATAAAATTATTGGAATGATCGCTTATTAGCCGTCATTTGTTCACTATTTTGTACGATACATCTATTTAAAGGACTCGATAATTCATCAATTTAAAGCTTTTTTCTATATTCGAGAAACGTATGCTGTGAAGTTAATGCTAGAGAAGTAAATTATCCGACAGGTGCCCTTTCACAAAAAATCAGTAATTATAGTTATATTTGGTGCATTACGTTTTTTTAACGAGAAGAGTTCCAATAAAAATAAATAAACCGTATTTGCTTTGTGCAATTTAAAATCACACAATTCACATTCATATTTTTACAGAATTTTCCATGTCATTTTTTAAAGATCTCAATTTAAAAAAATATAAAACCTCTATTTTTGATATTGTTTTAGGAAGACGTCGAAAACGTCCCAAACATTGAAGAATTTGATGTTTAAGTAGTTCAGGAATTTCAACGAAAATGGGACCTCCATAATTTTTATAAGTGTACTTTCCTCCCATGTAGAGAATTAATTACGGAAAACATGGAGCCATTTTTGACAAATTTTCAAAATTTCTTGATGTTTTTTGTACATTTCACCTAAATTACAATATCCTTTTCCAATTAAAGGGATCATTACAACAATCCAATCTTTCGGCGAATAGCATACTTCTTGAAAATCCTTCACACGGTTTGGACCCTAGTATTGTTCACTGACAAACGAACACAGACATAATTGTTGCTATAAACCAATTCATCAGTATCAAGAACCAACACCACATGGATTCTGATTACAAAAGTATTAGAAGTAATTTATGAAACGTTAAAATAAAATTTATATATTTTGTGGTATCAGAGAGACACAGAATTAGTTTTTTGATCGGCAAATTACGTTTTTCGTAGCAACATAACAAAAAATTCTCAGCACTAGGTAGGTAGACGAGATCGAACTAATGAAGTGACGGAACAATTCAACAGCACTAACATCTTAATCATATCCATAATTTTTTTCCAAAAATACATTTTTCTAGGAACGTTTAAGCATTGGAAATTTCAAATAGATCGTTTATTTTGTGTAGGTGATCAATATGAAACTCAAATAGCATTTTCGATCGCATTTTCAACATTTTCGTAAAACGGAACGAAGTTTTACAGTATCTTGTATTACAGAAAAATTGTAACGCTGTCAAAATGTGGGTCAATTTTTCAAAAAATAAACTCGTTTTGTAGATTGTAATATTCGAAATATTGATGTTTTATTCTCTGTACACAGTAAATTAATTTTTGAATACGTAATATAGAATCCACGTATACAGGATCATTGTCGAAACAGCGTCAAAATATCTGTCTCCCGGTCCCTCTGTCGACCTGTTCTGTCGATCTTTCCATTTCTTACCATCTCTTCGTCTGTCCGTTTGTCCGTTCTGTTTGTCAGACAATTTGCTTTTCTGGCTTTATGTCTGTCCATCTAACTGGCAGTACGTCTGTCTGTAACCCTATAGCTTTAGGTAAATATTGACAAATACTTCTTAAAGCAAAAAAGTAATTTTTAAAATGAATTGTTGTGTAGTATTTTCTACATATTATTCGTTTTCACGTATTTTGGAGTGTTACGGATACAACGAACAAATTGATTTGGAACATGTTCTACACTTTTAATATTGGAATTAGAAATTATTTTTTTATGTCAGTCTCTGTTAATACTAAATCATTTATGTGTATAATGTGTATTAATAATATCATTTTATGTGTATTTTGTTTCGATAATATGATTAATTTGGTGATGAACGAGAGTCGTTTTCGAAGAGTCAATATGAACAGGTTCGAAATGGATCATTACTTAACGCATTGTTTTAAGTAGGAAAATGAAGTGAATTATGTGCAAAAACGAGGAGTGCGAGAGAATGTATTAAACATTCGAGTATTTAATAACAATAACTATTATTAAATTTAATATTCTAATACCATTATTAATATTATTATTATATTATTACATTATTATTATTATTATTATTATTATTATTATTATTATTATTATTATTATTATTATTATTATTTGATCCTTCCATTTTATTTCCTCTATTCAGCGCAGTTACGAAAGGAATGCCTAACATAGTACCTAACATAGTACGCGCCACCACTGTCGCAGCCACAACTACTATCGTCATAGCTTTTTTCTTATACAACTAAGATTTTTATTCAAAGCGAAAATATGTCTCGTGCAGCTTTTATATTGATTATTTCATGTACTTAGCCCTTCGTTCGACGCCCTCCCCCAGACGGACGCCTTTGGTCGATGGTGAGCGCTGCACAAACCCAAGGTCTTGGCGCAAACTACATGCGTTTCAGAATTTTTTTTCATTCGAATGTAAACTCTGGTACTGTTAATACAGTTTTAGGAAGCAAGACGGAGTTTCAAAACCATATTATTATTATTATTATTATTATTATTATTATTATTATTATTATTATTATTATTATTATTATAACTCGTCAAAAAAAATTAAAACCCAAGGTGAACGCATCATTAATCGTGGCGTGGACTAAGGCGATACTGAGTACACGGAATACATGATTACACTGTACGTAAATGCAGTGGATTTAATGGCAGACCACGACGCCAGGAATAACAAGCGTACTGCTTTCCGCAAATATTAATATCTAAATTTGAGAGAGTTTGTTTTTTTCACATCTCATTGCTTATGATATCTTATACACAAAAGACGACATAAATTATATGTTAATGTGAAATGTTGCTACATTCAAGTACGTGTCACAGTGGTTCTTGGCTCTTTGAGTTGGTGTGATATCACCTTCCCCAACTCTACATATTTTTCATGTTCACAACCACATGCATATGCTTCAGTCTTCTAATGCCTGACATATGTAGCTCCACAAATCTCCTGACCATGCACACTCGGTGGTCTCAATCTGGTATTCAAAATATTGGTTTGCGAATAAAATTATATCTTCTCTCGACTGAATTTCAAAAGAACTTTGCAGAATACGTTATGGACCTTGTATGTATTGTTAATTGCTAAAATCATTGGAAGCATTCACACCTTTTTTTTCGCATTGTGAATTTTCTACCTAACACGACACAGTAATATGCATATAAAGCCTACAGCAGGTCTCCTTTCACACACCCCAAACACAGTATCATGAGTTTATGGAGTAGTTTGTGGTTGAAAAAGTGTTGGTAGACCGCGTATTTCATTGCAATTGAATTAAAACGAAACGCGGTAGCAAAATTGCATCAACTATGTAAATTATATTCATTACTAGTTTTGCATTCTGAAAGATGTAGTGTTTTGCGTGTCATTCATACCTTTGGAATTGAATTTTCTCGTTTGCAATAAAATAAACTTAGTCCGCGGAGAGCGACCGTAAGTAGGACAGATACACACGCTCTATTTATCTTTCGCAATAACAATATATTTCAATAATACTCCGTTGCGTTTTCCATATCTACATGAATGCACATTACTAAATAGTTTCTTATCGCCTAGCTTGTTTTTTCAGAAATCAGTGATATTTCAGGTCTGGTTGCTATTCGGGATATAGTTCTACTTATGGTTTCAAATGTATTAAAATTTGAATTATTGGCTTGGTCACGATTTTAAAGGTCAGTATTTTCAAAACTAACGGCAATAATTTACTCTAGTTTATAAAAGGCTGGAGCTGATACCAGAACCCTAATAAATTCTCTAAACACAAACGTATTCATTGAAATATGTGGACAAGAATGTGAAATTCCATTTCGTTTAGAAAGTGCAAAAGCAGAAGCAGATATTTTTGAAAAATAATTAAAAGAATAATACATATTGTAAAGCACTGCTAACTCAGTATAAGTCTTAAACTGTTAACCTATTTATTTATAATTAATGGTTTTGTAATTCAGAATATTTAAGTATAGCAAATTGTAAACTGCATCCAAAAATATGATTCAGTTTTCAAGAAGACACAAAACATAAAAATTGGTAATCGCATAACAAACAAACGATAATTTAAAAGTTCAATTGCATACATTATGTTATTAAACCCAGATTTTCTCGATCACAGTTGTATTGACAATGTTTTTACACAATACCCCTCATCAGACGATTACCTTTCAGAACAAACAATATGAAATATAAAGTTCCAGGTTCGCTACCAAAACAACAACAAAGAAACAGGTAAAAAAATAATTGTCTCCAACTTAATTTCACGGTTCGTAAGTTGCACCGCGTTGCAAACCATGTGGAACGGGTCGTGGAGTGGTCGGGGAACCTAATTCCCTACTTTCGCCTCCACCCACGACTGGATGTCCAACATTAATCCACGCAAATGAATATTTTCCCAAACTCCCAAATGTACGTTTATTTTCTTTTCCCCTTCGCCCACGTTGTCGCCACCAGCGCCGTCATACAAGATAGGGAAGCGACATCGTCGTCGATGTTTTCAAAGCAACTATATTTTTATAAAATCTTCGATGAGTTAATATATATTTTTTAAACCGATGTTTAAATATCGATATTTAGTGTTCTACATAGTTGATAGTTTATTTTTGATGATTTTTTGGCTTATATATAGCAGTAAAACCGATGTTTAAAAATCGATATTCACTGTTTTACATGGTTGATATTTTACTTTTTTGGCATAGAAGAATGTTTGTGTTTTTGATGTTGCAGTTCGCACACATTTCTCATTTTACTGCTATGTGTACGCGTCTGGTGTGGATTCGCGTCGGACGTAGTCAATAACCAAATAGACTTTTGTGTTGCATTACGCCCTCAGAATATCAGAGGGGAGTACTTGTCTTCTTTGTACTACAGAGGGGACGTGTGTAGCTAATTGTTTTAGCTTTGCCAGAGCTTCGTTGGTTAGAAAGTGTTGATTGGCTTTGTTAATCGAAAGCCGTCTCAAGCATTGAGTGAAGGACTCGAAATCAAGTACCTTCCTCAGTTCTTTCCACCGTTTCTGAAAGGGAGAGCGTGCTAATAGCCCTAGAACGTTGTTCTGTACCAGATCAAGGGTATCCTTGTACTTCTGTGCTGTGGTCCACCACGTTGCAGCAGCGTGGGTGGCCACAGGCCGGTAACGCTTTTTATAGAGTACCAAGTACAAGAGGTCAAAAGAGTATAGGTCAAAATAGGTTGTAAGAGTCGAACGCTTTGCTGTAATTTTGATCGAATTCGCCTAAAATGTAAATGCCAGCGCATGATTCGATCAAATGCGACGCCTCAGCGTTGGCTCAGGATGGTTGAAAGCTGCCTTAGGCACCCATGTCAGTTTTTGTGTGCCAAGTGAAATGTGTTTTGGTGGAGTAAAACGATTAGTGTATTAGAGTTCGCGGTGGGGTGATCAGGAAGAAATATAATTAAAATCGAGATGTTATTGGTAAAGATACTTCTAATAGTTTTTAATTATATCCTATCACATAATGTTTTGCGAAACGTCCTGGTCATTTTGTCTGTTAAATTCAAAAAACAAGAATGTTTAAAACAATCAATAGTTTCAGGGCGATGTTTTATTAAAATTGATGATTTAATTTTGAACATTCATGTTTACAAACATCAATATTTTATTGGCTATGCCGCATCCCCAATATACACGTGTGTCTGAGCTGCGCGCTAGCTTACTCTTACGGCCGCCAGGAGCGCCACCGTGGCACGCGAAAGGAGGACCGTGGAGAGCGGCGAGCGCGGGGCCAGGAGGGGGCAGAGCGACTGCGACGACCGCGTGTGCTCACGCGGACGCACACACAGATCACGGAAATTAGACAAGTGATGGACACGTAGCGCTACGGAGGCCATCTGCCGACGCCGGCCACTGAAATTACGGCCGCAGTGGCCGCGAGCGTTGATGTCCAAAAGATGCAAATCCTCGGCAGTAACGTTCGCCCAACCCGCGCCGCGCCGCCACCGAAGCAGTAAGGTGAGCGACAGAGAAGCCTCGGCAAAAAAAGAGAGAGAGCAACGGCGCGCAGTGAGGGCGAAGTTTAATAAAACCCATCAAACCGACTTGACATAATTTTTTTAAATCTACGCCCCCAGGTATAAAACAAATATTTTGGCGTAATATTCGGCTTCCACTCTGATGTGAAGAGCGGTGCAATTTTAGGACACGAGTCGCAGTAAAGCTCCCGGTAGTTTTTTTCCGCTGGCGCTGCGCTGAATGCTTTGATGGCTGAAAGGGATCAGTGTGATACAGGGTGTTTCTCTTAATCTGCACGTTTCTATCAACCATTTTGTTTTACTTTAACTACTAAACTAATTATTACACAATTGTGTGTAAAATAGAAAATCTGGCTTACAAAAAAATCTGTGGTTAAATTAATCAAGTCACATAAATCAACCAAGTTAAATAAATATTATTTGAAATAAAAACTGTCACTCAGTCAGAAATTAAATAACAGGCTCTGAGTTACATTTTCTGCAAAAGTATGAAACATTAATAAACAAAATATAAATGAACAAAATTGTTTCATTAATGATTTATACTGTAAAACTTGATCATTGCGGAATCTTAAGGAACCACTATTTTTTCACGTAATACGAGATTCGCAAAGAAAGTAAAACATTTGCCAAGATCGTTTCTATTCACATTGGACAGATCACTTCCCTATACACGTTACACGTCTCTATCTCGATTATTTCAAAAAATGTTCCAGAAGTAGCTACTCTCTTCAGTAAATATGGTAGTAAATTAACCACTAAAGCCATATAAAATAAAGTTAAAAAAAATTAAAATAAAACGAGTGAAGACAGCAGAAGAGTCAACTTCACTATAATTCTTCAAAGTCGTGGAAAAATAAACATTATAGCAACTCACTCTGCAGCGCCAATTGATAAAATCTGGTGGGATATTTGATTTTTTTAAATTATTCATCCCTGAAATATAAGCCATGTATCTTCTAATGGGTTGAAACAAACGTAGGTCTCCTTAATCATTCCCCTTTTCACACATCTGATCTGAGTGTGTGACTGCAAACACTCATCTACAAGACCAGTCAAGTCGTATTCGGACGTCTGAACCGCTTTTTCTTGGTGTATCGAATACTTATCACAAACACGTCACCACAGCTCCCACCACAAATGTTCGTCACCACCAACACTCGTCACCACCAACACGTATCACCATGATCATTTACTATCAAAAGACATTACCAGGAACATTACTGGTTTACCTGTCATAACAAATACTCATTACTAGGAACACACATCAACAGGAATACTCATTACCAACAACTAACCTTTTATTGATTCATCAATAAATCCTTCTATAAAGTTCCCTCTATAAATACTTTCTTCCATATCAAGAATTTCAGCGCATATTTTTAGAATATTTGTCACGCCTACAACTCCCCTTTTCACACGTCAGCATCCGAATCAGATCACTTTAATATTAATCATGATTCAAAACACCTGTCACAGGAACACCTATCACCAGAAAAACCTATCGTCTGCAGTAGAGTATAACATATCACAGTGTATACAAAATACTAAGAATGTTTACAGTCGAAAAAACATGTCCGAATCACCAGTCCCAAAATCACCTACCACCAAAAAAAAACAATTGGTACACATGGTATACCACTTCACAGGAAAACCTACCACCAGAATCTCATGTTACTATAAAACTCATCGTCAAGAACACTATACCAGGAAAATGTACCACCAGAAACATGTATCACCAGAAACATCACCGTAAAAATGTAACACCAAAATCAGCTAACACCATCATCATCTATCACCATAATCACCACCATGATAATTTAACACCATAATCACAATAGTCATTTATCACCATCATCTATATCGCCATCATATCACTTTCTATCTCCAGATACAGGTCGCCAGAAACATGTCAGAAACATCTATCATGAGAAACATCACCAGGAACATTACCAGAACTTCCATCAACAGGCACAACAAACACCACGATACTAATCACCAGAAAGTTCACCCCGTCTTCCCCTTGCATCACCAATTATATTTCACTACCGCCTGCCATCCCGTCATCCAGTAATCTGCAACCTCCCTCGCCACCTCTACACCGGCGCACCCTGTACGCGCGAAGTCGCCCTCGCGAGCGGTCATCATTCACGGGCAGCGAGCGCCGCGGCGTTCGAGGCGAGCGACGCGGAGCGCCTCCCGCGGCCGCGGGCGCAAACGCGCTCAGGCGGCGAGTGCCAGTTCGCTCGCTCCGTCACCCGCGGAGGCAGGTGGATTTTGCAAGATTTATAAGACGAGCGGATGTATAGTATATGTACGAGCGGCGGATGGCGGCGCGGTAATCTCGTGCTGCCGCCATGAGATTTGCTGCTACTTATTTCGTTTGCGCGCGCCACCGCACTAAATCGCGGGGCCCCGCCGATGGCCCGCGAGTGTGTTTGACTATTCATGGCGGGTAACGGATTGGGGAGGACGTGCACGTTGGAGCCTGCCCGCGGGTGAAGTTGCTCGTTATAGCGGCGCTCGCTGGCTACGGAGGCAGGATTTGTATGTTTTCGGAAAATAATTTCAGGCCGAATGATATAGGTTTATGTTGGGGGGTTTTGGTTGTGAAGAAAATTCACCTTCCGAAATTCGCTAGAAATGTCAATACGGTTGAAGAATTTTGGAGGAATAAAAATTAAACCAACGTTTTCAGTCAGGCGCCGGTAACAAACGCCGCACCTGTTTCCAGAAATAGAAAGAAAACAAATCGTTTGAAATATGGACTAAACTTATGCTGATGGTATACTGACGGGAGTATTTAAATATTTGATAATTCGATAACAATAGTTTTCAGAATAAATTAATATTAACTATGTTTTTGCAGGGTATACACATATAAATGTTAGTTATTTTGGTGATTACTTTTGAAATTATGTCGAAAATATTTGCACGCGCATACTATTTCAATCACTGACGTACAGGCAATTTATGTAACAAAATAATATCAACTCAATTACGAAGAAGGCCTATGCTGTTCCACTTCGTACAATCAATTTCTAAATAATTCTAAGTCAACATCAGTTGTACAGTTACACAATAATTGCAGAACGAAAATCTTTAGATTACAGAATAAAATTTAATTTTATAATCCTCAAATATAATATTATGATTGTAAATAACAAGATATTTATATTAAGAACTAAATATTTCTCTGGGGGCAAGATATTACACAAGCTGTTTTCATTTTGCATTTCTTAGCAACAGAGCCTTTCGATATGACCCCATTGCTCACGAAGTTAACTAATGATTCCACATTCCAGCTTTCACGGATTTTTCTCCCAAAAAAGGGCAACCAGGTGCGAAGCAGCTCCCAGAGAAACATGCGCCCCAGCAGAAATTACTCCCGGGACCAAGCTGCTCCGAATTCTTTCTCTCCCTTTGTTTATCCTTCTCGGGGCCTTCTTATGCGAGAATACACCCACCTCGGCGCAGTCTTCTCCGGATTTCCATAATCTCAACATTGAAGATTGCATTTGCGCTCGGAGGTCTCAAAACTCTTTTTCTCCTTTCTCCGCCCGCGACCCCTACGACCCCCCTTCGCCCCGCCCCTTGCTGCTCAACCGCGCCCTCCGCCGACCCACCGCAGAAC
>BOPP01000037.1:5841521-5903968 GCA_017312745.1 Gryllus bimaculatus
GGGAGAGCGACCGGAGATGGGGGCGGGCCAGCGTGGGCAGGGGGTCGTTGAGACCGCGAACGTCGTTACTGTTTGTTGTGACGAACGCCGCCTCAAGGGCGAGAAGAAGTTTGCGAGCGCGACGAAACTCTTGGCGTCGTGTGGGTGCTAGTAGCCGGCGAAAACAAGAAGTGGAAAAGAGTTCGTTATGAGGTTAGGTCAAAGTAAAAATTGGTTCCGTTTGTGAGAGTATGAGGAAGAAGCGTTTCGGGTCGAAAATTGGTGATTACTAAAGCTGGGCAAAATGCAATCTTACTATTGATCGTTCTCGGTTGCTTGCTTGTGCAGTCTCGGAGAGCGAATGAGATCTTTATTTGCCTGTGTAATGTATATATAAGTTTCTGTCAAGGATCGTATTTATTAGTACCGCTCGTCCTCGGCAGTTTTTAGTCCGTATATGGGGAACATGTGCTAGATAGATAGATTTATTATCTAGATTTATTATCTAGATTACTGCTGTCCGCAGTTTTTTGGTACTTTTGGCGTGTCTCGCTCTTGAGGAACACAATACGTTCTCTTACAAAGAAGAAAATAATTTAATACAAACATTTAATTAATTTTTAAAATAAAAAATCATTTTTACAGAATTTTCAAAAATAGTATCACTGCCGTGCTTTGCAGAGTTTTAACTTACCGACTGTGAAGAGACATGTGAAATCGAATTTTAATGCAGTTTTCGTCCTAGAGCATACCATACTATTTTGTACACAAATATCAGTCATTCCTTTATTGAAAGTGGAATAAACAATTCATTTACTATGCTTGACAGAAATGTTTTAAGCAATAAAAGGTGTCGAGAGATACGGTGATGTCACTATATTTCTTGATTCATCGTTGCATTTCCTTACGACGACACGGAATGAACACGTCGATTGTACGCCTAGTATTGGCATCGTTTGTTCTCGGAAAAGCAGTGCCTCCACTGGCACACTCGGTAATGGCGGTGTTGGCGACCTGATCTTGCTGCCAAGAACGATCGAAACAGTGTATTTGTGTCTCTCTCTAATGATGTTGACGCAAAATCCATATCCTTCATCGTTGCACACGTTTTTATTTGTGCCCTATCTATTATATTCAGACATTGCCCGTTCTGCGGGCGACACTGCAATATTTACAACCCATAGCGATTTTCTTTTAGTTAGAGATAACTCCAATATGACCTAAATCACCTCATTTCTTGATTCAATGATGGGTATATAAAAATAAATCATCAAAATCTGAAGCTAAAATATTCTTCTTAAAACGGATTCTTCCTACTTATCCCTAATAATTAATAACCATGTAGTCAAATGGCTTGCAAATAAAATTCTTATTAATTATCTTTTACTTCAAATAGACACTTAACTAACCAGAAAAAAACACATAACATCAATAGCTAATAAAGCATATAAAAATACTAAAATTGTATCCATTCATAAATACAAATACAACACGGAACACAGCGGTGATGTACAAGATGTGCGACATACGGACGTGAATTAATATGGGGCGATACTAAAGTAAGTATTTTATGTAGGACAGCGGTATCCTCAGAGTATTTATTACCGGAAGAGATGGCTCAGGGCATCACCTGATGTCTCTGCAGTCCCTCTGAACTGGAAATCCTAGGTTCGAGCTTGTCAGCTGGGTTGAATTCAGTCACTGACTGGAGCAGACTACCGGCTGCTCTGATCGATAGTTCTCCATGGTTTCTCCGATCAACACCAGGCTAACGTCGCAGCAGTACCCTAACAAACAGGCTACGGACCGCGTGCGATCTCACCTTCCTCTTCCTTCGTCCAACGTCCTACACGCGTCTCCGTACGTGGCCAATTTTCAAGACTACTGCATCATCATGATTCTGTTTGTATTCGTGTCATGTTTTTCATTTCAACACTGTATTACTAATGTGGCACACATATTAGTATTTAAGGGAATGTGTCCGCGTAGCAATATACGCGGTGATTCTTATTTGAAAAGAAAGCTGACAAAGTAAGTTGGAAGGAGCTGTCTTCTAGCTCATTCGAGCTAACAGCCCACTACCTTCTCAGTCATTTCCCAACATGCATAAAACGAAAAGAAACTGAAGAGAATATAAGGCAGCTCTAACCTTATTAAAATTGTGTTTTCTTAGCAAAAAATTGGAATAATTCTGCAATATTTTCTGACCCAGTCCCGATATATTTGATCAACGTAATATAACTCATTAAAATACTATCAAACTACTTTCTGATGTCGGTAAATTTCTAAAAAAATAATTATGTGTATATTTCTTTACATTTTGATGTATTTTGAAACTTTTTCCTGCTGAATCAAAACTATATATACATGTATACTATGTATACATGTACGTATACAACCATTTCAGCATATTCATTATAGCATCTAGAAGGTTGGCAATAGCTGTCCTTCAAATTATAGCATTGAAACAAACATCTTTTACCGACACAGGAGAATGGCGGCTAATACACAGTTTCAATATATGCTGTTCATGCAGTATGAGTCGTAAACTTACATGCACGTTTTGACGATAGACACGCGGCAGAATTTATAACCCCTTTCACACAAGAAAACAATAGTGTATCTCTAGTAGTTCTTGCACGTAACTTTGCGCTTTCGGTAACGTCAAAAGAACCGCCACACTTTTCCTATAGATGCTCGTCTCGGGCGTCATTTCCGGCCGCGTAGCTTCATTGGACCCTTTGCGCAATGCTTCCGAAACCCCATGGCCTACATGACATCGCACTGACATCGTGCGCGTAAAAAAGAGAATCACTGTGAAGAATGTGCTGTTCGGGAGTTATACGACCCATAAGAGAACATGACTGAAAATGTTACTGCTTTCTCACGATCAAAAGAGATGCCACCTCTACAATTGCAGTACAAGGGCCTCCTCACGAACTGGTGACTGCATCCTTAGTTCAAGTGTTATGTAGCAGCCAGGTGTGATGTTTAACAATTAAATAACAAAGATATTTCATCCATTAATGTCGTCATAAAACGATTATTGCTTCGTTACTTCTGTTGTTCGATTGAAGAAAAAGAAGAAAAAAGTCACGCAGTACGAACAGCAATAAACAAACTCTCATAAAAGATAATTGATTACTCTCTATCAAAACGCCCAGCCTTTCTAACACGTCATTCGTGCTACTGACACTTTTGATTCGAGAAAATTGACTCCACATAGAAACGCGGAAACAAAATGGCAAAACACGTGACACGCAGTTTCCTTCAAGATGTTATCATCCTTTAAGCATAATCACCTTGAAATGAGCGATACTCAATATATAGTAATTCTTACTCATGCGAGCAGAAATTGAAAGAAAACCATGCAGTATTCCGCCTTTTAAGGGATGTTTAGTTTCTTAGATGCACAGGAACTTGAGAAAAATCTTAAAACATCTTGAAACATCACTGCATTATTAATTTCCAGAATTTAAAAGAAATGTATGTAGACTATATACTTTTGAAGGGGTTTCTGTAGTTTTTTCATATACCTGAAACTCGATGGAAATCTATAATCTTGGGATGCTATAACAGCACGTAATTTCTGGCCTTAGTTCTGTAATAATAACACCAAAATTTTCGTCCATATGAAAACATTTTAAACTTGTAACCACAACTTGTAAAACTCATTCCTACCAATCCGAGAGCTTCAGTTTAAGAAAAGCTCAAAATTTAAATAATTTAAAGCTAAAACATCAAATCACAATCCAAACACAAATTCGACAATTCAAATGTCATTTGTGTTTACTCACAGACACATCCCAAAATTGCAAAGTTATTTTCAGAATTTTGAACTGCTGTGTCGCGACTTTTCTTCTTATGTATTACAACTTCATATCTGTTGAAATATTATAGCAAAAGTTCAGGAAATTCGAATCAAAAATTTGCAAAAATTACGCAAATATTCAAAACAATTGCACATGACTTAAAGATGTAATTTTGAACCCATTTCATTAAGTGAAAAATATTTATCTTCAATATTGTACTTTGCGATGTTAATTTTTGCGGCTTTCCAAATTACGTCGAGTTCACCGAAATTATACATGACCTTACATTACGTTTTGAAAAATTATACATCACCATGTTTTGAACAACAGATTCCATTAAGAAAAAACTAACTTCAATTTTGGTGATGTACAATGATACCAATTTCGAAAATGATTTCCAAACCAATTTCGAAAATGATACCTACCCCACTTTGAGAGATTTTCTACAATATCCGAGGACAAAGTTTAATAAAACGTAGCGTCTTTTTTCAGAAAATATGAAAATATAGTTGAAAATATATTTCATTTACGAGTAATGAAGTTATATGAGAGATTTTCTTGAGTAAAATACATTTGGGAAAACAATTTGGTTTTATTTTGTTCGGCAGCATTATTGCTGCTGCAGGCCACTGGTCTATATTACTAATATTAAATACGCATGAATTGTCATACAACTAAGCAGTCTTTGCCCATGTGGGACTTGTCTGGTTTTGTGAGGTGCCCAGAAAGTCTGCAAAAATTCAAGAACAATTAAACATTCCGATTTTGTCTGTAAAATGCAAAATATTTTGTTATGTTAATACACTTTTCATTTTACGACTATATTTTGACACTCAGTACGTCATTGCTTATGAGACAGGCGACGTCATGAGACGAGGAAGAAAGAAAACTGCAGTATTCACGAGTGTAGTTTTAGAACAACTGTCTCGTTCCAGGACTCCTTTTCCACAAACTCGATAGCAGCATTTTTTACTGCGGCAGGCTACTAAACTACTTAAAACTAAGTAGCTACTTAAAACTAAGCTACTTAAAATTAAGTTGAGTAAATATCAGAAGCGATTATGAAAAGACGAGAAATGAGATGAACTATTAGAGTTATTGGTGTAATGTGGTGAAACGTATGGAAGAAGGAAATCGAGACAAATTCTAAAGCCCCCTATCCATCAAAGGAATACTATCGCGCTCTCATGTACATTATTTTGGAATGAAAATTTCACCAAAAATCTAAGTTCCTTATTTTGTGTCCAGGGGAATCACGGTTG
Source organism: Gryllus bimaculatus (assembly GCA_017312745.1). Classification (NCBI taxonomy): domain Eukaryota; kingdom Metazoa; phylum Arthropoda; class Insecta; order Orthoptera; family Gryllidae; genus Gryllus; species Gryllus bimaculatus. The sequence continues at coordinate 5,846,575 of BOPP01000037.1, forward strand.
ATGAAGTTGTAAGATAAACGAGGTTTAAGAATCAAAAAGCAGTCACGGCAAAAATATAACTAATTGCAATCAAAACTGAAGTTTACTTTGAAGATTCCCACAAATCTCTCAATTTAATGACTTAAAATAACTTGAACCATTATGGTACATGTATTAGTGGTTCGAAACGTTTATGGCCTGAGGTTTACGTGCTACGTTCTTCGGCCGCATCATCTTTGAACGAATGGGACAATTGCACCAGGAAAAGCCCAGTGTATCGTCGATATTAAGTAAGCTATAAGGAAAATTTTAACAAAATTTAGCCAAAGGTATTGAAAATACAAAATTGAAAGTCGATAGAATTGTTGAATACTAACATCTAACTTTACCCAAGATTTTCGGTCATTGACTACACTTGTACTAAGACATCAAAATTCATTACAATGTTCGAAATATTTTTACATCTGCTGCATTTAGACAGTTATTTATGAAAGGACGAATCGTGGTCGAAGAATGTCCATTTCTCGAGTAACACAAACCGTGAAGAAGACACGACCAGAAAATGTAACTGCCAACTCGCAATCAAAACAGCCGTTCGCTTCGAGTATTTCTTCGTCACCTCAAGCACTTGGCGACATGAAAAGAAGCGCCGCACTTCACGGAACATGCACTCGTCGCTGGAGGCGCTTCCGACGTCGCGTACGGTCTCTCTTGCGGCGGGCGGCGGCTGCGGGCGGGGCGGCGGGGGCGCGGGGGGCGGCGGTGGGGCGGCCGGGGGGCGGGGGCGGCGGGGGCGGCGGGGGCGGCCGAGGGCCGGCGGGGCCGGCGGGGGCCGTGGGGCGGGGGCGGGGCGGGGGGCGGCTGGCGGGGGCGGGGGCGGCGGCCGGGGGCGGCGGCGGGGGCGGCGGGGGCGGGGGGCGGCGGGGCGCGGCGGGGGGCCCGGGCGGTCCGGGTGCGGCGGGGGCCGTGGGGGCGGGGCGTGGCGGTGGCGGTGGCCGGGGGCGGGGGCGGCGGCGGGGGCGGCGGCGGCGGCGGCGGCGGCGGCGCGCGACGGCGCGCGCGGCGCGGCGGCGGCGTGGGCGGTGGCGGTGGTGCGGTGGCGGTGGCGGTGGCGGTTGGCGGTGGCGTGGCGGTGGCGGTGGCGGTGGCGGTGGCGTGGCGGTGGGCGGTGGCGGTGGCGGTGGCGGTGGCAGGTGGCGGTGGCGTGGCGGTTGGCGGTGGCGGTCGTGGCGGTGGCGTGGCGGTGGCGGTGGTGCGGTGGCGGTGGCGGTGGCCGGTGCGGTGGGCGGTGGCGGTGCGTGGCGGTGGCGGTGGCGGCGGTGGCCGGTGGCCGGTGGCGGTTGCGCGTGCGTGGCGGTCGTTGCAGGTGGCGGTGGCAGGTGGGCGTGGCGGTGGCGGTGGCGGTAGGGTGGCGGTGGCGGTGGCGGGGCGGTGCGGTGGCGGTGGCCGTCGGGCCGCAGGTCCGCCGGCGGTTGGCCCGTGGGGTGGCGGGTGGCGGTGGCGGTGGCGGTGGCGTGGCGGTGGCGGTGGCGGTGCGGTGGCGGTGGTGCGGTGGCGGTGGCGGGGCGGCAGCACGGCGGCGCAGCCGGCGGGTAGCGGCGGCGGCGCGCCTGTTCATTGAATCAATAAAGATCCTCTTTTACGTCGGCGCGAGCCCTTATCGGCCTCACCCGGTCGTTAGCGCGGTTTACGCTGGAGGCGCGGCCGTGCGGGGGCCGGGGTGGGGGCGGGGGCGAAAGAGGTAGGATGGGTGGGGGTGGCGAACCGAATGTTCGCCGCCCGTCGCCTTTCCCCGTGCTTAATAATGCACCGGACTCCCTTGCGAGCCGCTTCTCGCCGCCGCCCCGCCCCGCCACGACCACGCCCGGCCGGTACCGCTCTCGCTCTGTGCAGGTGAGGCCGCGACGGTCGCGTAAGGCCTGTTAACACGACGTCGTTTAAACCGGCTGCCCGCCCTCGGGACGGCCCACGCGGCGGAGAGGGCGGGTGGAGGCGGAGGGAGAGGTGGAAGCGGAAATGGAAAGGGTGGACTTTGATGAAGGTGGAAATGGATGCCGATGCAAGCGAAGATGAGGAGAGACGGGGAGTTGGAGGTGAATTTGGTGGTGAAGACGGATGTGAAGGCGAAGCTGGGAAGTGAGTTGAATGTACAGGAGTCGGAGGCACACCTAGATGTGGTGGTACGGAAAATGAGGTCGAAATAGTTGTGAAGGCGAAGGTTGTGTAGAGTTCCCTTCAATCCCGAAACCTATTCTTTTATCATGGTAGGTATTGTGCCTTTTTAGAGATATTCTTCTTTCCATAGTTAAAAAAATATAACAATTTTCTATCAAATTTAGTAATCATATTTTCAAAAACTTGCTCAGGATATATTTTTAAAATCTCATGTTGGGGATAAATAGTATCCAGAAAGTAAAATATGGCACTAAAGTTGGAAGGGTAGAACAGATTTAAAAAGTTTTTTTGAAAATTTTCCATTTTCGAACTTTTAGAGACGTTCATGAAAATCCATTTACTATAAACCCATATATGCATCTAATTAAAATAACTCAATTAAACCTTGGTGGCATTAACTCATACTTCGATGTGTTAAACAAGTCTGAACTCAAAAAGTTCTAATCTGACTTTCTATATGACATCCCGATTTTGGGGTACTGAACTACCTGGATATCCTCGCCACATGTACATCCCTAAATCGTCTTTGGAACATCACTAATAGACCTCAATCCTAAAGTATCTGCGAAGTTAGAAAGAATCTTAAACACGGAGTTTTCGATCGCAAGTTTGACATATTGCTGAGATGTTTGTCATACATATATATTTTTTTCTTTTTTCTACTTTTTGAGCATGCATTCAGAAATAAAACGACGCAGTAATTGTTAAGGATATGGAGTAAACAAAAGTACCTTCATTCTTGTATTCGTACTAACGCCATAATAACTCATTACAACAACTATCACTGCCTCGTCAGTGTAGGAGTGGAAGAATAGTAATGGCTTCTAGACAGTATGACAGAAGTATCTTTGCATGTTTGATTCAAAAACCTAACAAAACATAAATAACATATAAACTTTTGCTTATGATACAAACTAAAATTTATTTTTTATTAATTATTCGATTTATTATTATTAAATCGAAGTAATAAGTAGTGGAAACAGACCGTGCAACGCAACAAGACGCGGCATGTCAGAATTACAGGTGTTCTTTTCTCGTAAAAAACGTATTTGAAATGGAAAACGTAAATGCGAAATGGAAAACTTAAATGAGTTGTGTTGAGAGAGACAACACTGAAGGTTGTATTATAAATAGTAAAATAAATTTCTGCTGACTTGATAATCCCATTGCCCGTACTATTGCTCCCAAAGTTTTGTCAATAACACCTCAATTAATATGCTTTTGTTTTGGCTGACAAATCGATGGCCTACAAAATCCGTCATTTGTTAGTACGTCTCCATTCACACGTCTGATCAGGTGCTTATCGGTGTATGTAGCTGGCCAACTGTATTCTCGCGAAAGAAACAAAACAGACTAACAAAAACTCACCTCAGCGTGCAGGTCCGCGCCTCTTGCAGTGAAAGCACGTTTATGACATTATGAACGGTCAGTTTCTGTCACATGTCCCCCGCGCTATTGCGCTTGAGACAAAAACATCGTGAAAACTCATGAACAAAGCTAAGCGCACCTCGTATTGATTGATCGATATTTATTAATGTTTTCGGGCACGTCAACTGCTAAGGATATTAGTCCATATGTGCATGTTTTACCATGAGAGATGGCGGTGATATTATCTCGAGCTGGATGCAGAGATCCGGTGTGCGGGGTTTTCCCAACAAGGTATTTCCTACCAAGGGGACGCCGCCACAACAAGGACAAGCTTTCAGCTCCCGACATCTGTGGTAGTGTAGTGCATGTAAGTGTAAGTATGGGGGGGAGAATGGGTTAAAGAAGAAGGAAATATCACACGCGGTTTGTGGTCCATTTGTTTGAGTGCTTGATGACATTCATCAAATATTGATCGAAGAAGCCACAGAAAACTAACGATCCGACTGCTTGAATTCTCCTCCAGATATTCCGACTGCGACTGAATTCCACTGGTCTATCTAGTTAGTAATGAAACTTCTGCCATCGCCGAGGCTCGAAGCATAGTACGTCTCACTCAGAGGCACTCTAGGGACATCAATTGATGCGATGAGCACCCTCACCTGTTTTTATATAAATAAATATTGGGAGCGCTGGTCCACTCGTCTGCGCGAATGAATGCACCACGTTTGTCTCCACGACACTCGACGCAGGAGCAAAGCGTCACGCAATATCCCCTTTCCGGGCAAAGAAGCGTTCAAACCCTCTGTGACCAATGGCGCCCATCCGAATTTCCCATCTCCTCGCGATCGTTGTGCCGCGAAGTGCCGCCGGTGCGGGCTGCCGATTCGACAGGACTGGGAATCGTGACCGGGTCGCGACCTGGGACGCAGGCGGAGGCGGAGAGAGAGTGAATGCAGTCGAAATGGCGGTTGTAAAACGCCCCGTGCGGCGCCTCGGCGTCAAGACATTCGCGAGGAGGTGCGCCGAAGAGACTCTCGGTCTCTCTGCAATGTCGCCCTGAAAGCGCTCTGCCGGGCGCGACGAGGAGCGGAACGTAAAGAAAGGAGAAACGCGGATTTTAATTCGTAATTTTTCTTCATTTATTCAACACGTTCAGAATGTGCTCAGAATAGTTAAAGGAAATACCGCTTCATGTCTCTTCTTGATGTTTGTGTTTTTTGTTGACATTTCATTTATTGATTATTTTTAGTTCAGGAATTTCGGCACGACAACATTTGAAATGACTGTTTCTAGAAGAGTTAATGGTTCTTAAATAAAATAATTATTTTAGATAAAAAGGTAAATATGTAATTATCCTGGTTACACATAACAATAACAGATAACAATAACATTTTCCACATCATTCTTCTCTAAATGCTGCCAAAAAGGAGTAATAACTTTGTGGTATAGAAGTAAATAAAAATTATTCGCGGGTTTCCTCCACGATATATTAGTATAATAGTAAGGAATATTATTTCCTACAAGCACGGACTAACATGCCTACCAATTAGAGGCAAGTGCAACATCTGTGACTTAATTATACGAAATTTCCCATCACATGTTATTTGGCAAAAAGTGATCATCTTCAACCCCTCGCATATACCCTAGAAATTTGTAACATTTATTCTGAGGAATCATGTATACCCTTCTTGAACACGTCGGACCCTCAGTTTCCAATATCGATCAGTGTGTCGACTGTCGCGACTGTCGCCGTAGTGCACCGCCTAGCATCGTCGGCTGCCCGCGGCCTCTCAGCCGCCCTCGCCCCACGCGTGTCGGCGTGCGCACCGCCGTAATCCCGCGCCGTGTCGAGGCCTCACCGCGAGCGATTATGGCACGCGTTAGTAAGGCTGCATCACCCACGCTTCAGCGCCAGCCCAACGCACGGGGTTTCGAAGTGGGCGTGGTCGCAAGGAGGCCTCAGGTACGCGACGAGGTGGATGATGACGTCGCGATGATGGGAGATAACGAGCAGATTGCGGCCGCAGTCTTGTCTGAACAGCTGTTATTTCAAACTGGCTAGCTGTGAACCTGCATCTCCAACAAAGTCCAACTCCATTGCCAGGACCTCTAGTGGTTCGATTTTGATGGTATGAGGTCTGGTGGGGATGGCCAGGAGTCAGCACTGATGTTGGCTCTGCAGCGTAGCTGACAGTGAGGTCCTACGTTTCGAGTCCTCGAAAAACTGTCTTGCTGTCAACCTACACCTCCAACAACGCTCATCTCCACTGTTAGAACTTTCAGTCCTACTATTGTCATGTTACAAGGACCGGTTGAGAAGGCTAAGACACAGCACTGACGATGCCTCTGCAGCGTTGCTGTCATGGAGGTCCTAGATTTCAAGTCCAGATGGTGGCGATTCCAGATGGCGGTCGATATGTAGGTAGGTCGAATACGATTGTCTTAAGAAAAATCATTTTCGTAATTTTCCTTAGTTTCTTCCCATATTTTTTTTTCGAATCGAAATCGTAGTTTTCTTTGTTTTGTTTTTAAGGAGAAACAGGTACGAATCTAGCCAATCCTTTTCAAGGGGGCCATCACAGATTTTTGTTAAATAATTAACATATTTGTTATTATATTGTATATTATTTATGTGCTGTAGATATGATACTACACATAATTATTATTTATATAATTAAATAATTCGGACATAAAAATATTAAAATCAATTTTGCCAAATAAAGGAAAGTACACGAAACCTCTAGGCCTTTTTTTGGGGGGGGAGCATGGATCCTTTGCCCTACATCCGCCACGTTGAGCAGGCGCGGACTGAAGGCAATTCGAACTCTATAGCAGTACTTTAACTCATTACCAACAGCAAGTAAGTGAGTATTGCGCCCAAATTAATATTGTGTTCATAGCACCGCGTCCATGAACACACAATGATCGTTGGAGTTCTCTGGTACACAAACATTCCACACTGATAAAATCGCAACGATAACTGTACCTTCTCAAGAGATCAAAAGCATCACGAATGCTTATCCTGTGTAGAGAAAACAAAGTAGAGAGGAATTTTTGCCCATGAATACCATGCTAGGAATTTGAATGCATATGGGTTGAAATTCTTCCTAAACGGACTATTTCAAGGTGTAGTTACGACAAGTCGCTAGATAGTCGTCGCATCCATGGGTGCGCAATCATTGTTGAAGCTTTCTGGCAGCATGGTTTTGCAACATTTAGCGCTTAGCCATTGTTGCGTTGCTAAAATATACTACTAGCGCTTCAAAGCGCCAGCGTGAGCGCTTCAAAGCGCCAACAGCTGGTAATTTTCTCAATAAAAAGTAGCAAAAACTAAGGTTTTTTCATGCTTATGAAGCGTCCTGTTCCAAATTTAGCTACATATGCAGCATGAGCCTTGTCCTGAGGGAGGAGATATCTGAAGAGGAAAACCTTGAAAGTCAACGTGTTGGTAGATGCCGGATCACTTGTTGGAGCATTGGAATGAACAGTTCTACCTGCCGGGATATAACGTTTAAAAATAAACTTACGGGAATAATTAATATAGTCATTGACGCACCAGAAAACACTGAAATCAATTAAACAATCAAATTATCTTCGAGTTTCTGAGGATAATGAAAAGTATATATATTTAGAATAGTGGAGTTAGTATCAAATAATTAATTTGTTTACATGTCATGTCCCTTTGCAAGTGTTTTTAAACGTTCAATGCTTGCTAGAAGGGAGGGAAAGACTTTGAAGTTTTGTCGATGATGTATCTTGATTTGAGGACGATTTGAGCCTCAAGGAGTGTCGGCTACGATCACAGAAGGTAGAGTAATATAGTACTTACAACTTGAGAAAAGTTTTTGAACATTTGAATACTGATATCTCTGTTGCATGCATTAGACCACTTCTAGAGAACTAAATGCTCACAAATTATATTTGTAGTTCAAAAGAACAGAGTCAAATAACGATGTAAGATAGAAGACCACGGTCCCGTATTTTTAGATAAACCATATGAAAGACACATCAATTGCTCCCAAAAGTGGATCGGAATAACTCTATCGATGAGTACTTCATGGACCCAGTCACTCGGCATATAAAAATGGCATCTAAGGAATATTAAATTTTATAAGCTTGCTAATATACACTTCCTTATATAAGCTTATGTAGTAACTAGTTTTTCAATAAATCCTTTCTTGCTGAAGCCTCAACTGTGAATTCAGCTCTTAATATTGTTTCATTTCGTTAAGTTGTTTAATCACTTGCCCATCAACATAGAAGATTCAGATAAAACTTTCAATATCTCATTTCAATAAATTAAATTTATTTTAAAGTTTACAAAACAAAGACTTGTTTCAAACCAATCTCTAAGCGTTTCTTGAATTTTGTATACAATTTTCAATATTTACACTCGACACTTTAGTAATTTTGTTATTAATATTCACGAATTCTTGATCATGATCTATGCAATGTGATTATCATAAGTTAATGTGATTAGGGTTTCTCAATAATCTGGTTACAAAGTTCTATAAAATAAAATAATACATTACACACTCGTATTTACAGAGAAAACAGAAAATACGAGGGAAAAATGTTAATAACATAGAGTATATTCAGAGAAAGTCACAAACGTTAAGCCGCTTTGCACAAAATTGTCGCTGTCACAGTTGTTGAATTTTGACATTGCTTGAATTTTTTACATTTTAATGAGATGTCTCTTCATTAATTTAATTATTTTTCTGTTTTAATTTAATGAACTTAACCTAAAATTATTATGTAAAAACTCGGGTTGAAATGTTGAGTGAAAAAAATTTGACATCAAAGGTGTATAGCTTTGTTTAAATTTGTAAATTTTCATTCCCGAGGTTTGTCATTATGAACTCTCTGAATAATTGAACAAAATTAACAGTATTTTCTGGATGATTCATGTACCATGATGGTTCTTAGATATACCAGTTTCTCTAAACCAGCGATCTCAATAATGAATTCAATAAATTTCGTCTGAGTTTCTTGCAAAGTAGTATTTGAAGGTATATCATTTCATATAAATATGAAGGTCGTATGTGATATTGGAAGTTGCAATTTTCTTCGTGTTTTTAAGTAAGTTCAATTAGAATAAATGTTTTCAACGAACCAGAAATGGTTAATTCTATACCCTCTTTCGGATTTAAATATTTAACTAATTCGTAAACAAATATTTGTTTTCCATCGACGAGGTAAATTTCATACAAGAGTTCATCAAACTGTTTTTGTCTCCTAAACATTTTTTAAACATTCTAATATATAAAACACATAAATTAACTTAAACGCTTCTATACTTTTTAAGATAATGTTTGGTATTTTCAAAGAAAATATGACAAAATTTATAATAAATCGAAATAGGGTTGTTTTAAGAAATAAAAACTAACTTTTTAATGATAATTGACCGAACGATTGACTCGCTATATTCACTGACAATACGTCGTATTCTATTAAAGAAAAGGTAAGAAAAGTGAGGGAGAAATGAACTGATTTTTTATCACCAAAACATATCTGGGTCAAACAATAAGAAAAAGGCTTATTGTGACTCCTCAATTATCTCAGTTCTCCATGCTGACCTGCTTCAACATTATTCCCTTAGAGAAAGAAAATTTCCCTCTGTTTCCGCACTTACAGACGTGATTGATGTTCTTAAGTTCAGAGAGAATGAAAATGGAGATCATCCAAACACTGGTTAAAATACAGCCAGAAATGCCCATGTCCGAGTGTAGACAGAAATATTTTAGTATGATCTAAGTGTGTAACGGACGATAATGTGAGGGACACAAGTGTTTTTCCCTTACCAGTATAATTACTCTTCCTGATAATCTAGATATGTACGGCTTTAATGGGTCAACGACCGTAGCAATACTACAACATCATCAGTAATAATAATAATAATAATAATAAGACGAAGAAGAAGAAGAAGAAGAAGAAGAAGAAGAAGCTGCTCGTAAGCGGAGGAGGGTCTCATACCACGAAGAGGGTACATGAAAAATTTGCATGGGATAGTATGTACTGAGAACCGACGGAGAAGGGGAAAAAATGGAATGGGAGGTCGGCTAGCTACAATACATAGATTATTGATGTTCTTCAAACCATGTATCAAACACGCGTGGCCGCAGCCTAGCTTACAACGTCCCGGACCGAGGAAAGCAGCCATTGTCATCCGTGGCTCCTGCGTGGAAAGCTCTGGCAGGGGCCAGGCGTTGCGGCGGCGTCTGGCCGCGAGAAGAAGCCCTTCAGCCTGCAGTGGCGTCGCGACGCCCGATCCCGGGCGTCGTCACAGTCGTGGGCGGGGGTGGGGTGGGTCGGGGAGGCGGACGAGGGGGCAGCGGAACCAACGGATGCGGTGTATGTGACGCTGGCAACAACGGCAGTGGTCTGGCATCTGCCGCAGGGGAGACAGGAGGAGTAAGAGTAGAAGAGAGGCGTGTACATGTAGAAGAAGAGGAAGAGAGGGAAAATGCCAGGGGAGATAAAAGATGGCGGCAAAGAGATAAAAACGTTGTGTTTTTTTATTTGTAAAGAAAATAAGTTATGTGTGGTATTGAAAAGGAGTGGCAATTATAAAGGAAATATGAAAAGCGAATTAAAGAACGTGATCCGAAGAAATGAAAGCATGATTGAAGTTCTTAAGTTCAGAGGGAATGCAAATGGATATCTTCGAAACACTGGTTAAAATACGGCCAGAAACTCTTTAAAACATGTCCGAGTGTAGACTAGAAGATTTCAGTATGTGTGCGGTGTGTTACGAACGATAAAGAGAGGAGCACGTGTCCATCTAGTGTTGTATTTTCATATAATGGTTAATCCTGGAAGATTGAGTACGAACTAGTAAATGTATTCCTGGCAGTCCGGGTGGCTTGTGATGAATTAAACGCACATCGGGGAAAATAACTAATAATATCGAATAAAACTGACCAATATGAAGTGGCTGGTGAAATAATAAACCAGGGAAAACAGACTAGAAAACATGCTGAGAGCTCTGAAGTTTTCTTAAGAGTGAGGAAGAGTGGGGATGCCAGAACAGACAGGGGAATTATATCAAGTATTTGCGAGTGGTTAGGGCGTGGAAAAGCAACCGAAAGTGTGAAAGTGGAGGGTAATGTTTGCGCAAGCGACCTAAGAATAGTGGAGGAATTTGCTGAAAGAAACGTGATAGAAAAAGGCTAAAACTGGCGGTCAAGTGAAGTAAAAATATTCATCTTAAAAGCGACACGTAAAGAATATCGCTAAAAGGTGTTGTGGGAGAGAGCCACGAAGGACGCAATGAAAAATACAAGAAAACATGCTGAAAATAACAAAGAGAGAATCGGTGTTGGGAATTCCATGGGAAGAAAAGGCGCGTATGGGATGAAAAAGGTGAATACCTGCTACGAAGAGTAATAAGAGAAGACAAGGCAACCGCCGCTCGAACGATGAAGGGGAAGATGTGTAGCAAACGAGCGGACGAATGTCTTGGCGTTCAAGGAATCACGGTACCAACCCCCTCCAGGCCCGCCCTACCTTCTCCTCGCAATCGCCACCCACCCCGTGGCCATCCACGTCACCATTGTAGCCACCCAACGTCTACGCCGCCATCATCACCATTACCACTAATGCCGTGCCGCACTATCCTGGCCAATACTGAAGGACTGTTTGACTCGTATTTCCAGGCGCATTAGCAGCTAAGGTCATTATTCCCGTAAGTGTACTGCATTGTTTTATCGCTGCAGGTGGCTGTGAACGTCTGCCGCTAAATGGAATGATGACCTACACGTTCTATTTTCCCCTAATCAGGAATCTCTAACCAATGAGACACAGCCTCATCCGGAACAAGCTGTAAAGTCCCAAATGATTTCCAAAAATACTTGCATGTGGTTGTGTAGGACATGTAACTGTAATTGTGTGTAAGTAAGGAGTAAGGATAAGAGGAGGAGGAAAAAAGATCATACGTCATCCGTGGCCCGTTTGTTAGGGTATTGCTTCAGCATCCGTCTGGTTTTGATCGGCAACAGCTGGCCGTTAGGATTCTTCTCCACGCAGCGGCTGTTTTTCGACCTAGCTATATGGCTAGTGTGGAAACCCCTGCCACAGTCTGGACTGGAACGCAAGGACCTGCAGTTCAGTGACATTGCAGCGAAATTGAATTGAATTTGCCTTATTTTACATGGCGAGACTCTGATGGATGATGTCTGGTCTTCCGTCTGACCACGCAAATTTCGCTTCGCACTTTTCACCAAGTAGCAGAGAAAGGAGGTATTTCTTGGGCGAGAAACACGCGATTTGAATTTAGATCAGAGGCGTCATTTAGGCTTGAGGATCTTTTACATGCAAGTAAATCTACTAACATGGGACAGCCGGCTTTACTTTTGTCGCCCTAAAAATCCACGGCTTCGATCGGGTTTGAACCTGCGAGCTTGGATATAACAGTCGGTACGCCAACCGTCACACCATCGCCGCCGCTGCATGGCGACATCAGTTGATGCCCTGAGCCGGTCCTTGCCCCCATCACCACCTCGATCACCGCCTCCACCATCGCCATCACCACGACTGCCGGAGCCGCCGACGGCGAGGGCGCGTGGCGGACAATCGGAAGTCGGCGCACGGGCCGGCTGTAAAACCCGCGGCGGCAGCGACAGAGGCGAAGGCGGAAAGCGCCCTGGGCGGAATTCGGGCGATCAGGGCGACGCGGCGCCCCGCGAAATACTAAACGGCGCAGGCGCGCGCCTCAAGCACTGAGCGCGGGGGGGGCGGTGGAGTGGGCGGCTTGAGCGGTGAGGCGGGGACGGGCGGGCGGCGGGCGGGGCGGGCGGGCGGGCGGGGCGGGCGGGCGGCGGGCGGGCGGGCGGCGCGGGGCGGAGCGTAGCGGTGGAGGCGGGCGGGCGGGCGTGCGAGCGAGCGGTAGAGGCGGGCGGGACGGGCGTTCGGGCGGTTCGGGCGGTTCGGGCGGTTCGGGCGGTTTCGGGCGGTTCGGGCGGTTCGGGCGGTTCGGGCGTTCGGGCGGTTCGGGCGGTTCGGGCGGATTCGGGCGGTTCGGGCGGTTTGGGAGTTGTGGAGGTTGGGCGGTGCTAAGGCGGTGAAGCGGGCGGACGGTTGCCGGGTTTGGCGGGCGGGGAAGGCGTGCGGGCGGGGCGGGCGGGTGGGCGGGCGGGCGGGGACGGCGAAACAGCCGTGGTGACGACGGCGCGCCGTAGGTGGAGATTGCTTGGAGGGCGATTGGAGAGCGGGGCAGGTAGCAAAAGGTCATGTCTCTCTTTGTTCTCCGAAACGCCTATTATTTTAAAAAAAGGTTCTAAGTCATCCTAGACTAAATAACACTGACGTATTCTTGACGTAATATTTTTAATGAATGAACTGACTCATGGTACCTTCAATCATTAACTTTTTGTGATTGGAGTCCTCTTATAATAGGTGATTTATATTTGAAATGTTGAACATGATCAAGGTCAGAACAAAACCAAATACACAAACGGTATTAACGTTAACACTATAAATAATTGAAAAGGGTTTCGTCCGGATGAGATGGAAAATAGTTCCTCGTAACCAAATGACATATGAGTAGTGAACATGAAATAAGATTCTGATAGGTTTTTTGGATTCCTTTCTCTCTCACCTCCCCCCCAACTAAACAAAATGTGTTATTTTTTTAATTTTTAATGACCTTATCAGTATTCTTTCTGATTGAAAAAAGTATACTAACAATACTAGTTTTGGTGTTGCTGTCAAATTCAAACGAAAAAAGTTGAAATAAATAACAAAATATTTTACTAAGTCTGAGAACCCTGGAAAAGGAACAACCTTAGAAAAGGCAAAATCGCAAACCTCCAAATAGCAACCATCTCCAAAACATAAATGAATGGAGATGATACTCTAAAAATAGTCGAATAAATTTTCGAAATGTCTCCATTGACCCGTCAATTCAAAAATTCATGAGAGCTCTGACACACACTAAGTTCTTATTGTAAGAGTCGCATACCAATGTCCTTTCAGGTAGCCGGTGAATATCAATATGCCAGTGGACAGTAATGGTGAAACCGTAACAATTGTAGTCATTATAATTATTAAATTATAGAAGGAAAGTATATGTATTGCAGGCATGAATATATCATCTTATGCTACATGCATTAGCAATATGTAGCACCCATTTTCTTAAAGCTTGTGCAAAATTATTTTCAGATTTGCAGGCGAGGCAAGGCACATGGTCCTCTGCGCAAGGACACAGATGACTACTAGAGTTTTTTTCTAGAACTCGTTCCATATTCATTTTTATGCTCCGAAAGCACATGCCTTATACATCGATAGATACTAAAATGAGGACGCACAGTATTTTGGACAAACTTTGTTGTAAAAACACGCCGGACCTTCAATGAAGATATTAGGCATGGCGACGATATCGAATTGTTTTGTAAATATTAAAGAAGGGTTGAAACACGAAGTAATCACTGACAATTATGAAATGTTCTAAAAATAAAGACGCTTTGCAATGATTAAACATCTCCTTAACTAAAGACAAAGAGAGCAAAAAAGCTTCAGAGGAGAATGTCGGTCACCCTCCACGCCCCTCAGTTTGACAACATTTAACGTCTTATTTTAGAAACTACTCAATGAATGTGATTATTTTAATATTAACCAATGTATAATGATGTTATAATTATACCAGTAGTCAGTTTAATCCTATTTAATTTTTTAGTCACATAAAAAATATCAATGCTGATATACGTTCGAGATAGATATGACACACTGAATTTCATTTCTGTCTCTTTCACTTCAACGTTCAAAACGCCAAGTGCTAGAATATCACACATGGGAGGACACAAAATCTTTCCACTCCCGCTGCAGAGAACATTTACTGCCATCACGCGAAAGCTAACGCAATACAGATACCGTAGTTAGAGTCGCTGTACAACGCATTTACGTTCGCAGCGAACAACCAGAAGCGACAGTAAAGCCGACGGGAAACATGAATTCGCGCACGCAGAGTTGAACGCACTGCGTAACAGCCCCGAGGCGCGGCTCAGCGCTTCGTTTCAGCTGCCAACGCAGTTTCCATCACTGCGCACTCCATCTCGTTGCCTCGACTCAGCGCCTAACCGCCCGCCGCCCTCCGCCCCGCCCTGCCCACAACCTCCCATCTCGCCATTCCCCCGAAGAGCGCATTCTCCTCATGTCTTCACACCCTCACACTGTCCATATGTCCTACCCTCCCTCATCCCGCCCAATCGTCTCTTCACGTTCAACACTCCATCCCAATCGGTCTGTCAAATCACACTCCATCCCGTTGCACCATGCCGTCGCCCCATTTCCGCCGCCCTAATCCCGTCGCACTACCCCGTCGCACCACCCCGTCGCACCACCCCGTCGCATCCACCCCGTCGCGCACCACCGCCGTCGCACCAACCCCGCGTCGCACCACGTACCGTCGCACCACCCGTCGCACCACCCGTCGCCCGCATTCCGTCGCGCCTATCTCGTTCCACCATGCCGTGCAACCACCCCGTCGCACCACCCCGTCGCACCATCCCGTCACCCACATCCCGTCGTACCACCCCGTCGCACCACCCCGTCGCCACCACCCGTCGCACCACCCCGTCGCACCACCCCGTCGCACCACCCTGTCACCCTTTCCCATCCCATCTCTCCGGAGGCTGTGGCTGGTTGATATGGTGGCCACACAGGTCAGTGGTGGGGCTGGCGATGGGGTCTGTGGTAGATGTTGCGGGCTGAGGGGTATAGTGGCGGTGGCGGAGGCGGTGGCGGATGGTGTAATGGCAATGGGATGAACAGAGGATGCTGCAGTAGGAATGGTAAGTGGGAGTGACTGTGGTGGTGGGTGTGGCGGTGGTGGCGGTGGTGGTTGCTGGTGGTGGTGGCGATGGCAGTGATGGCGGGAGTGCGGGTGACAGAGGAGGTGGCAGAGGAGATATTATTCCACCTCACGTGAACTAAGCTCTCCTTAATTTGCTCTCCGGTGCACAGGGCGGCGTGAAACGCAGAGAAAGAAAGGGTTCTGAAGCGAAGTTGTCCCTACAGCTTTGCGGCTGGGTCATGTGGCGCTATACTATATGAGTTCATTGGAATCAAAATATGACGTATTGCAGAAACCTTGCTTGTTTACGGATGTAATTAAACCATTGTAACCGTTCTCACAGTCACAGTCTCAACAGTCAGAAACCAGTTCTCTGTCAGGGTAAGAGATGTGATGTGAGACTAGAAATTTCTCCCTCCGCCACGAACACAACCTAAAACATTGATTCATGTCTTTCTCAGTTTTCGAACCCGAAGCTTTATGTCCATGAACTTGGTCTCACCTGCTTCAATTGCCTGTCTTACCAAGTCAAATAACTTTATCGTACTATTCGTCAACGCGTTGAGGTTATGTAACTTAATGATCTATATAACACAAAGGGTTGCCGTTTACAAATAAATTTGAGTTTTCTACTCAACCAAATTTTCTTCTTATAAGTGCACACTGGGGTGTACTGAAAGCCAACATTTCAAATTTACACAAAGTAGAAATTTTTGACGTCAGCCGCATTTCGCTTTACGTAAATTCGAATTACAGCGTTAACCTACTGTCATGCTACTTAAAGTCTCAGGTGGTGTCAATACTTCGCCGAGGATCGAAGAAACTTTGTCGGTGGTGCAACTAGAGTCTAATTGAACGCACTGTGTAGAGTATGGTTGTTCCGCACACTAATGATAAATTAGAAATACCATTCTTCTTTTAATACTTATCCGATGTAACAGTAAGAATTCATAACATTTTGTTACATATGAATACTTGTGAGATGATTTCAACGAAAGTAATAATAATTCTATTAAAATTTTAAGAAAAATTATATGCAAAAATATGTGATAAATTTTACTGAATAAATTTCATTTTCGTGTTTTGCATTTCAAAATAAAAAATAAAATACAATAAACACTTTTGAATCATACATATTGTTTGAACCTTTGTAGCAATAAAAAATTTTTGGGGTCCATGAGACCCCAGTGTGCGGTTTATGTCACCACAAATAAGTGAGCAGTTGCAGAGTTAAAAATAAGATGTGTTGCCTGTATGTATTGTCACTTGCTATTATAAGCTAATTTTAAAGTACAATCTCTCAATTTTAATAATATTCGAACAGCGCGATACGAATTCAGCCTGAGCGAATTGAGTAGGGGCGAAGCGAAACGAGTAGAGAATTAATAGAATGAATACCTATCTGCCGATATTTGTTGATTACTTCATTTTCCAAGACCAACTACAATACAATATAGTAATTGGTCTTGGTACTTTCTTTAGCGAGTTTCAATCGAAAGCAAGCCCACGCCTGGGCCCAGCTTTTTTCCCATTCTTGGGAGGTAAGAGAGACATGTATTCTCTTCACCGTTACTAGCAAACTCCACCTGCCTGAGATTTTCTTCGTCACAGAGTAACAGAAACGGAGAAGACTTTAAAGGAAAGCTACATCTCTAATTTTGCCCCAAACAGGAATCAAAATCGGGACCGTACCGCAAAGCAAATGCGCTGCTCATGAGCCCCCTTAGAGCTATATTATTATTATTATTATTATTATTATTATTATTATTATTATTATTATTATTATTATTATTATTATTATTAATAATAATAATAATAATAACAGTAATTTCTAAATCGATAAATTAACAGAAAACGACCTTTTGGGGCAATTGAGTCTTTTAATGTGCTTTGCAGAATTGAATATATGTGTCTCAATCAATGACTGCACCCATTCGTTTCTATTATAGCAAAACAAACTTAGACATTAAAATATACCAGCATAGCACACAGTAATAAATTTTTTTTAATTAACTACCTCTACAGAAAATATTGCACAACATACTATTTACAGCATGTATCAGTTAATACAATGGTATTGTTTACTTTCATTGAATTTTTATATTGAGAAAATAGTGTTTTAACAACAAACACGTTCAATTTTTACATTTTCTAAATTTTTGAGCCCCATAATAGTTTAGAAAAATTACAATAGAGAGTTTCGTAGAAGATTTACTTCTAAATATATAAGCAAACTTTCATTTAAAAACTTGAGCGGTTTGCAAAAAAAATTATAAAATTAAAAAAGAAAAAATAAAGGAATTTATCACAATTTTGAGCTCGTTTTGTAGTACAATTTTTAATATTCTCCAACGACATACACTTTTCACAAAACAAGCTTGCAACTAATAAATTGCACAATTCACTAGGTCATTACCCAAATGTCTGAAATAAAGTTGTTATTTCGTTATTGACTATAGCTACGGGATATTCTCTTCGGGACAAATTTTATCAGAATATTTTTTTTCAAAATAAACGGAAAGCATCAAGCAAAAATAAAACGTTGCACAACGACAATATTCAAACATCCCACGCACCAAGGAACAAAAAACAAATGAACACCTTCCTCGAAACATTTCTCATTCGTCCTCTTCGCCATTCAAAAGACTCGGCTTGTTATTTTTGTAGCGATCCGTCGCTGAGCATCCCACGTCGACAGGCGTTCGTTCGGACGCCTGGCCGAAGGCAAAGGAAAAAGCAGAAGAAAGAGGGTGCTCCAGAGAAAATATTTGTGCTAACTTTCGTAAAAAAAAGAAACACTTCTCGCGGACGCCCATCGCGGTAGTAAGTAGAGTTAGTAGTCGCGCTCACAGGGAGCTCGCGCGTCATCTCAAAATGTAATGAAAGGTAAACAGGCGACCGTAGTCGGCACGGCGCGCACGGCAACGCAAACAAGCGCGTAGCGAACGCCCCGAGGCGCGGCGGAGGCGGCGGCGGCGCGGCGGCGGCGGCGGCGGGTGGCGGCGGTGGCGGCGCGGTGGTTGGCGGCGGGGCACGGCGGGGCGGCGGCGGGGCGGCGCGCGGGCGGTGGCCGGGCGCGGCGGTGCGGGGGACCGGGACGCGGAGCAAGGGGGGCGGTTGGGACGGACGCGGAGGCGGCGGCGGGCGCGGGGCGGGGCGGGGCGGGCGGGGCGGGGCGGGGCGCGGGCGGGGCGGGGCGGGGCGGGGCGGCGGCGGCGGCGGCGGCGGGGCGGGAAGCTTGGATGTCGGCCTTTGGCGGCGGGCGGTGGAGGCGCGGCGGCGGCGTATGGAAGGGGATTCCCGATATTGGCGGTTATCAGCTGCTCCCGCCGCAGGACTCTGCAGGGTGGCCGGTGCGCCTAGTTAATAAGGCCGTGATTTGGTCCGGCTGCCAACCGCAGGGGACAGTGGACGATTGTGCAAATATGCGAGTGATAACTGAACCGATCCTTTGTGTTAGGATACATTCAAACGGGTAGATATTTCGTCAAGATCAGCATTTTTTGAGGCGTGAATCCTCAAATGTGTTATCCTTAGATAAGGCCTTCAACTCTCAAAAATATCTTTGGATTACAAAAAATATGCATTATTAAACATTTTTAAAATAATACAACTTTACCTAGAACACTGTAACCTAGTGGGGAACCGTAACGTACTTAACTACTCTCTGGCGAGAGAGATAATAAACATCTATATTTTACATGTCCTTTCACCACTAGATACGAAGTTTATGCGCGCATCATTATAATATACTGAAAATACGAGAAATTGAACTCTGTTTAAGATGAGCAAGACATTATAGAAATAAACATACGCTTAATATATAAATAAATATATGTGAATGAAGTAACAGAAACCGAAAGGAGTAAACTACATAGTTAGAACTGAATTCAGAAGAAACAGAAAAGCAAGTTCTTGCACCAAGAATTATTTCTGTACACAAGTAACAGGGCATGCTCTCCTGAACTAAGAGAGTTAAGATGACGCCGATGATGGGGTTATGCGCAAAACGTTTGTCTGTGGAGTGTTTGAAAACTGATTAGAAGACTTGAAATGGAATGGTGTGTTTTGTATCAGTTGATTACGCTTGAGTATTTTCATTCGGCACATCGGGTCTGTATGTTTGGGCTATATGTCTAATGCTTCCAATCATCATAGAGTTCTCTCTCACCAAAGTAGTCTCTGTATTCTTCACTATGTGTCTTCTACAAGAAGGGAATATTGTGTTTGACTATCGTCCGTTGCTATCATATATCGTCGCAAGTTCAAATGATACTTCAGTGACGAACAAGTGATAATCAGAGTAATGAACTAACAACTAGTGACGATCTACCAACTTCTCAAGATGCCTGTAATGGATCATTTGGATGCAGTCATCGTTGTTACTTACACCAGTGCCAAGTTTTTCTGTAAATCATGAGTTTGCGATTATGCGAGGCTTGTAAGGCTGTTGCTCGTTAGCTCCTGTATACAATATAGGTAATGCAACAAACCCCTTAATCAAGAGAAAGGTATAGGAGAAGAACCTTCTGTGTTTGTATAGGGTGCGACGGGGGATGAGGATAAATAAAAATGGAAATATCACATACGATCCGAGGTACTTACAACTGTGTAACTACACATTTGTAACTACACACTAACAAATGTGAAACTACACACTAACACCTAGAGATAATGAATCGGAAGACGAAACTGGCACAATAAATCAGAACAACCGAACCGACTTGTAGATTTTTCTTACTGTTTCTTGTTTCACGCATTTCCAGTTATAAGATTGGTCCTATCACAATTATCATAGTAATCCCAAAAATACAAAACATATTCAGATGTTCTCATTCGAGTAAAATGTTTCTAGTCACATTTGCTTTTAAAAATGCCAATTTACAAGAATATTTTAACCTAAGGCCTGTTCGTTCGTGTTTCATTGCTAAGCGCTCTACTACAAAATTGCGACGACTACTACCTACTACAAGATGTGACGATGAAATATAAGAGAACATGTTACGTAGATAGAGTTTATCACGTCTTGCTAAACACGTGGCTATCAAAAATTAATATCATTTATTGAACATAAATATAGTTACATTTACTGGCAAGAACAACAGCTTTTCATACCGTGATTGGTAACTAGGATATGTTCATCAACGCAGTTTCTCCACCGTAAGCCACTAAAGCTCCAAACCACAGAGAACACAGCCAAAGAGAAAGCGATAACGCGGCTGTATCTTGGGTGTTGCCACCCAGGCAGGCGGCTGCCAGCTTCGTCGGCGATGGCGGCCCCGAAGCGGTAAGGAGACCACGAAATTGCGACTTCGGCGCGAAAGAGAAACAAGCAGGACGTCGCTGCCAAACGCGTTCCCCGCAACGGCTGTCCGATAGAAATTTAGACATCCGCGTGGCGCGCGGCGGCGCAAGTGTCTGAAAGGAAACCCAACGCACGTAGGACGTAGGGATGTCGATGTTCTGTCACAAATCTATGTTTTTATAACTTACACCACTTTACTCTAACACGCCTACACTACTACTGAAGAGCTACGAACCCCATACTGAGACTTGTAGGGAGCTTAGAGCTTTTCCAACCTGGGGCGGCGTCCCGATGATGGGAGATACCTGGTGTGGGAAACCCTGCTAGCCAACGGTAGATCAGTGCCGGACCTCTCCATTTACCGAGAGATCACCACCACTTTCCGAGGAGAAAACATGCAATACCGTTACTGTACCAATGACATTATTACTTGAAGCACCCGGAAGCGCAATATCCAGTCAGTCATCGCACACAGGTAATAAAAAAAGGGGATTAGGGGCGAGACATAGGTGTCGATGTTTTCAAAACAACGACGTTTTTATAAAACCATCGATGGTTGGTTGTTTGTTACTGATCCCGGGCGCTTCCACTACCGAGGTCATTAGTTCCGTAAGTGTCGTGCATGTTTTTCCTCGGGAGATGGCGGTGATCTTCCCCCGCTGGTTGGCGAGATCCGGCCATACCCACCTTCGGCTAGTGGGGTTTCCCTCCACCAGGTATCTCCCACTAGCGGGGCACTGCCCCAGCCGGGAGAAGCTCTAAGGTCCCGATCGGTCTCCTTGCATCTGTTTTAAAATCGATGTATTTAATATTAATATCTTATAGCCGATGCTTTTTATAAAATGTTTTTATGGGGTCGATATTTTTAAGTGAAAAAAGGGAAAAACAAAATCCTATTATAATTTTCAGATAGCCATAAAATGAATATTCTTCCGGCCTATAAAAAAGAGTGAAAAATAAATAAAATCGATTTTTATTCAATAAAGATACCTATATTATTTTTTAAATTATCGAATCACATTATCCAAGTTTCTTTAATCGTCCTGATAATTTTTTTAAATTTCTCAGTTAAACCTGGACTTAAGGTAATAAACAAGGGCACTTTCAAATTAAATCCCTCCCACGTGACCTTGAATTGGTACTAATACAGTTTTAAAAATTATGATTAAAAACATTATTGGTATGAGAGGTGTTTTTTAAACATCGATGTTTCAATTTTGAGAATCGATGCTTAGAAATTTTGAGAATCGATGTTCCGACAAATTAATTTCTTCCGCGTGAACACTAATAATTAGTATTGCGGTTTTAAAATTGTTGATATTTTTGAAACGACGTTTTGTTAACATCCATGCTGTAATTTTGAACATCGATGTATAGAAACATGCGGCGTTCGGAAATATCAATGTTGAAAATTCCAATAATTCAATGTTGAAAATTGCACTAATTCAATGTTGAATTTAGAAAGTTATCTAAATAGTAGATTTGTTTTCTTGTGTTATATTTCTCTCATGTGCTTGTAGAAGAATTTATAACCTGCCTCTGAATAGTTGGGCAAGACTCTAAATTATATTACATGCTAATTTTAGCTTAGTTTTTACGTATTTGGAGAGTCTACAATTGATATACTTATCATAAAAAATGGTTTTGAAGATTGTTTTGGCCCGTACACACGTCTTCTCCCGGTTCAGTCCAGTGTGCTGGGCGTGAAGAAGAGATTGAGAGTCTGTTGGCAAAGATCTCTCACCGAGTGAACACTTCCAAATAGATATTGCCGCCAAATTTACTCGTTTGAAATGTGTCAGTGTTAGACGGTTCAATGTTGCTGAGCTCTTGGCGATGTAGTTGAGTATATATAGTTCTTACACTCAGGATGTATCCAAATTAGTTAATGTTGAGAAGAGTAACTTGTATACATAAAAACTATTTAGGGCTATGTGAGCACATAGCTGGTAAGTACCTGATAGCAAAATCAACGCAAAGCTTCTGTTAAATATCATGTTGAAAATAATGTATCAATGATGTATTTGTACTTGGAGGAAGCGGCGTCCCGTAACTTATACATGGTGATCTTCTTTCTTGAATTAGTCATCGATAGTGAGAAATATCACCTTCTGGACTATTTGGCTATCTTTAAATGAACATGACCTCTTGAAACTCTTGAATAATATGTTATATTACAAAACACCAATTGGTCTTCTGTAGCATGCAATAGGAAAATGGGAGTTTATCTTGTCTATTTTCTACTTATTTTTATTTAGGTGAAGCACCCTCTTTATCAGCTCTGCACATGTACATCACATTGACCCGTATTGACATGCCTAGTCCATGTTATCTAACCACAACACTATAACAGCTTCGGTATTACTTTTGTTTGGTATGGTATTTCACCTCCATCGAGTGGATGGACCAGCTATCACTCACAGCATATGTACGTACGAACGAGCTCAGAACGTCGTAGCGCCAGCCATTCACAGCTAGGATATATAGGGCGCGCGAGATCAGCCAAAAGTAGTCGACGCGAAGAGGAGAAAATGGGGGTTCCCCTTCTTCTTCTACTACTACTACCGCTCCTAGCGGCGGCTGAGAAAGCGTCGCCGACGCTGCAGTCTCGTCTTGCGCACGCGTTCCGCGATAACCAACAATCCCCCAGCAATGCTGATAGAGGCTGCCGCGAACGCCCCTCTCTCCCAATGACCTCATAAAGGAGCCCTCCAATCTCCGGTGCAGCTCCTCGCCTTAAATTGAATGGTAACACTCCGTGATAGCGTTGCCAACCGCCGGGTGAGAGAGGTGCCTTTCGTTTATCTGCTTTGTTTTTTCTTTTGTTTTGTTTTGTTTTGTCGTTTTCTAGCTTTTGTTTCTGGACTATGATGATGGGCTTGGATATCGTTAGTCCCGGACTGGATGAGACTGTATTGCCAGATGTTTGAAATTTTTTTTTCTTTGGGAATATCAAGACGTTCTTTTTCAAGTGGGTTCTTTGACTTTTATAATAGTGTACGAGAGTTAGAGCACATTCCTAGACTAGGTAAAATTGAGCCATGAGACATATTTTATTGACACGTCGATAAGATCTCGTATATAGCGTAACGTATATAACGTAATATAACGTAAATATATGTATTTTTATCATATAAATGATTAATTTTTTGTGGTTTTATTTTAGTGAGTTTGAAAGTGGTTGCGTTTTATATAGTACACGTAATTAATTATTTTCGATTTCTAAGACTAATAGCTAATCTTCAGCGGGAATAAAAAGCTGACTAAAAAACTAGGGGGGGGCAAACGTATAACAAAACCATTTACAGAGGGAGTGTAAGAAACGCATCTTAATCTGGGTCGGTATGTGCCACAAAACTTTAGAACCACTGGAATTATTGCTCAAAATTGTCATGAATAATAGTGAGCGGCAAGGTAAAAAAATAACTTAGTTGAAATTTACAATGTTGTCCTAAAATATATTGATTGTTTGAAGCAAAATTTAAAAAAATTCTCTTGAATATACAAAGTCTTAACTACGTAAGCTGACCATCCGTAATCAAAATATAAAACAACCAAGAGAAAGAAGGAAACTAAGAGAATATGACTGTCAATAACTCACTGAAATGGAGTTACTGAATGGCACAAAAGGTGTTATAAAGAAGAAAGGTTTTAAAAACGTGATTCAAAAATATAAAACTTCAAGGTGTAAAATCCATGCATTGGCAAATGTTTGACAGAAAAATCTACATGTTCACTCTAATAAATTCGAGAATCAAACTATAGGACTTTAACCATTTGGAAATATGTAATTAGAAATAAACTGTATAATTTTGTGTAATTACTGTAAAGATATTAATTAACTCCGTCTATAATCTGTTAATTTAACTATTATCAAAATAAATTAAACTAAATAATAATTAGTTTACTTGTTAATAATCTTTGCTTATGCAATGGAACAAGATGATGAACATACGTCTTTATTTTACATTCAATTATGTAATGTGAACAGTTAATATTCAAGAATTATGAACTTGCTAGGTTTTTGACATGGACGCTACTCACAAAGTTACGTTGCGAAGAAGTTTTTTGTATATTTGGTTTTCCTGATATTATGATGTATTATCGAATTATACATAGTATTTTATGTTAACGAATCAACATTGTTAAATTATTTGAAATATATCTATTCTTTATATTTTGTTTTAAATCCATATTATAATTTAACACAATTATGCTTATATTTCCTTTGTAAATAAGTTCAATGTGCCGGACATTCTGACACCTAATATCATTCAATGTTCCTTATTCTCAGAACGACACATTTCATTACAGTTCCTTTAAAACGTATCTCTTCTTTTCAGAACCTCTAAACACACATCCTGCACTATTCCTGAAAAACATCGTATTCTCAGACTTAGCCCACCGTATATCACCATTTACAGAAGACATTCGGAAGGAGAAAGTGCAATGCATTTCCATATAACCCCATAAAGACCTCCCGTGTCCCAGGACGACGCGAAAGCCTTCTTCCTTCCCGGGCTGCGGGTTTCCGTCGGCAAGAAAGTCAGCGCTGCCAACTTTGTAACACATAAGGGGCTTTTTGGCCCCGATTCAACTCAATTGAATCGAATACCGAATGAAGGGAAGATACTGAGTTTTACGCCTATCACTCTCGATGGAGAACGCAAGCTTTCAGTGAATTCCGCGAGAACTCGCTTTCATACCAGTCTTGCCAGTTTTTGGATTTCATTCTCTTCGCTTTGATAAAACGTCTTTATAGGTTCGAAGTGTATTCTATAAAATGGTAAATTGCAGCATTTGTGAAATAGATATTACCATGCCCGAGATGAAGACTATGAATCTTGATAAAAGTTCGTTTTTTATTGTCTGTAAAGTAAACGAAATTCAGATGAATTCATTAGGAGAGCCTTATCAAGGTGACTGTACACTTCAGATCTTCGCTAAATTGCCGTCATGAAAATGTGTGTTTTGAAATGTTGAGACCTCTTTGGTGTAAAAGAAGCAAAACGAAATGTTTCCGAGCGTGAAATCCATCCGCGCTCTTACCACAAGCGTCCTGTTTAAAAGAGAAAATGAAGGGAGAAATTACAGCTGGAATGTATTTGAAACATACAAATTAAAATCATATACATTTTCGCTTCTCAATCTAATGAATGAGGTACTTCCCAGCATTCTCATATTTTTTGCTCTAAGTCTTTGTAAGATTCGTATTTAAAAAACCTTCATTAATAATTATCTCCTTGAACAAAATATGAATTAATGAAACTCAAATATCTGCCTTTGGATGTACGTAGTGCCTATATCTACAAATGGCAATCCACAATTTCAGATATAAGTGTGCATGGTTTAGAAAATTTGCAAAGCATCGTAATTCTTCTGTTCGTAGTAAACATGACATCAGACATAATAAATACATTAAATGGGAAAAGAATGAAACAAAGGTTGACGTGAAATATTGATATAGAAATAGTCATTGATCTGTTTTCTACAAATAATGTACTTCGTGACTAGGAAAGGACACCCAATGCAACGAAAATAACCTCTACCAATACATCTCGGAGCTCAATTTACATAGAGCTCGAGTTATATTACAATGTTTGTAAACAGACCATGCCAAGGATAACACGTGCAAAGGGCTATGCGTATTCTCGTATACTTTTTGTTTCCTTACCCACCATTGTGAATTCTCAAACTTGCTTTAAGGTATGTAGTATTTTGTTTTCTGTGACATAGAAAATGAAATTTCAAATTATTAATACATTTTGTAGTGTACATTGAACTTTTGCGAATTAAGGGGAAGGATGATTATACATTTGTCAATTATAAAAGTAAATTCAAATAATAAAATTTAATTAAAGTCTATTATTTGTGTATATATAGTGCATATGATTTTTTTGAGGTGTGTCAGATATTGTATAATATATCCACTATGTTGATTTCTTTTATATTACAGTATGGATGGTTATTCCATTCGAAGCATTATTATTATTAATATTATTATTATTATTATTATTATTATTATTATTATTATTGTTAATATCAGTGTAATATAAGTGTAAGTGTATATTTACAATATTTAATATTTATTTTTAAAAGTTTATTTAAAAATTAAAGACATAGCAAATAACCAGAAAACAGGAAAAGCAAAAATTATAATTCTAAATTGGGAAATCCAACTACATATGGGTACATGTAACACACCGACGCGTGATAACCATAGTCAAAAAACACTATGTCTTCCGTTGCACTTCATAATTTTCGCGCACCAAACCGAACTCAGGAACTTAACAACTCGGTGGCAAAGTCCTAACCGGGGAAGAACTTTTAAAAAAGACAAAAGATTAATTACCTTCATATTTGTCTGGAGATCATTAACGGGGCTTGTATCAGAAAAGACCATAAAGGATTCAGGGCAGAGTAAGTTCAATTCATCTTGCACCGAAGTTCAAGCGCTGCCAGCGAGTGAGATGTAGAAGCTAAACAGAAGAGGAGAAATCCGGAGAAACCGCAAAGTGAGTAGGGAAGAATGGACAACAGTTTTGTTCAGAAGTGACGGGAAAAGCGGAACAGGATTCCAAGGATTCGCAATACGTTGATAATAAAGTATCTTCTTTCGCTACGACGCTAGATGATAAATGCTCCAAATATACCAAAAGCGATAAAAGCATGAAATACCGTACGATACAAAAAGGATGAATAATATTTAAATATTTTAAAAAAATAATTGATTTTACATCAACAAATTTTGTATGCTTCAATTTTTGGTTTCTTTTGGGGTTGACTGTATATAGATATAAATGTTAAATCTTTTATATTATTTAGATTATACAGCATTCTTAAGCACTAAGTTATAAAGAATATTTTAAATGTGTACAGATTAGTGAGCGTAGAATTGGCATCAATGAAATGACATAAACCTTTGGCATAAGGCTTGTACGATCATGAAGTCGTAGGCTTCCGCATCCGGAATCTTGTGATTATCTTGGTTGTCCGGGTGACGCCACGTTGAAGGCTGTTTTCCCGACGTTTCGACCATCTTATCGTTGTCTTCCTCAGGAGCAGACCTGCCGCAGACCAGCTCTGAGGAAGACCACGATAAGATGATCGAAACGTCAGCAACACAGCCTTTGACATCACCCGACAGCCAAGACCATTCTATATGATCATGAGTTAAAGACGAGTTAAAACTTTACAACACGAATATTTTGTTATAATTATCAACTGCTGTAAGAGTGTAAATAAGAGTACATTTATATACTTGATCAGTTTAATTAAGTATTCACATAAACACTTTTTTATTAACGATTTAATACTTACGTTCCAAGTTTAAATGATATGCAAATTTTATAAGTCAAAAAATAATTGAACTACCGTTTCATATTATTAAAATCGATATAACTTCAATTATATGTGAACAGAAATTTTACAAGTTTTGAATATATTTTTATCATAAGCAATTCAAACTGATTCACATTTTTCCTGTTGGCACCGTTCATACACTTAGTCTATCTTGATGGAAAGAAGGAAGATGAAAAGGTTTCGTCTGAAGGAAGAAGAGAAGGTGTCGTCTGAGAGCAACACAAGTTCCCGACACAACAGATAAGCAAGATAAACGTGACGGGGAAAGGACGGGCGAGCCGAGACAAAATAAGGCGACATCGCACAGACGAAGCTCACTTCGCCCCCGCGATTTCTTATCTTCCCAAAGCCACACCTCCGTTCAACAAGATGCCTCGCGAGCACAACCAACCTGCACTGAACGCAAAACAGCCCCCGGCGTTCTTAACGTCCCCATCAAATTATTATTCCAGAAGGCAGGTCCGTGGCGCTGAATATTAATATCTGGACCGGGAAGGGTCGCGAGACGATAGCGGCAGCGGCGGCGGCGGTCGCCGCAGATGAGTTACCCGAGGTGACGCCTTGCGCGAGATAAACTTACCACCTCCCATTAGCATAGGCGAGCAATATATCGCGTGGGGGCTGATTATGAAGACCAACACGGCTGCTTGCGTTTGCTGGAAACTCCCTCTCGTCCCAGGTTGGTGGGAAGGGGCATGAGGTGAACACCGGTCGTGTAAGTAGCCCCGGACGGGGCAGTGTGGGGTGGGCTGGTAATGGGTGGGAGGTGGAGAGAACTGGAGGGTGGGTGGGTGAGAGTTTGCAGAAGCAACACGCCGTGTTAGCAGATTGTTCTGCCGTCAGGCGCGGTTACTCCGGTCGCCCGGTCGGGAGGGCTCTGCTTAGCAGATGGGGAGACACTATCGCCCAAGCGGAGGTGCCCGGCGGGCGATAGTGCGGGCGACCGCCGCCAGGGGGCGCAGTCGTCGCTGTTAGTTCTCGTCGCTGACGTTCGCGAAACGTGGTGCGGCTATATATATTTCGCGAGGGTGGAAAAGCGCTTGATGAACGAAAGATAAAATACCCTGCAGGTATCTGGGTCCGAAAGTTCGTGCCCGACAAATTATGCGGTTAATTACCTGGAATACCAACTTAGATCAACATGAAAATTCTCTTATCGAGATCGATTTCAAATTAGTTCCTTAAATACTCAAAATAAAACTAATAGAGAAAATAAAATCGGATCTTTGTATATAGTCCTATAGTTATACAGTTCGTCATATGAACATACGTGGAGACGCATCATCATCATCATCATCATCATCATCGTCATCATCATTATTATCATTATCATTATTAGTATTATTATTTGACATTCAATGTTTACTTAAAAGAAGCCATGAGACAAAGATTTTTATTTAAAAGACGCTGTGAAGATAACTGAATTTTATAATTTTGAAGTAAGCTTTGGAACGTATCACCAGGAATTCCTAATTTGATAACACTGTTAAGTAGACTGATAAAATTCATTTGAATAAAAAAACGAATTTAATATTTGAGGAACTGCCAGAAGAACACGAAAATTGTGTATTACAGGTGACTGTCTTATTGCATAAGTATTCCCCTTTATGCACATAAATCATTTCTAAATGTAAATAAATTATATGAGCGGAAATAGAAAGTAAATTTACTTAAGTTTCTCGTGTTTTGCTAGCAGCTGAAAAATAAATAGAATTACTGAGTAAGTTTTCCAATGGCTATATATAACTATTGTATAAAGTCATGTGTCTAATACTCCCTTCCACAGACACTTAAAAATCTACTTTTAAGTATAGTACTATTTACTTATGCAACATACAAATAAAAGTTCGGCAGCAAAAACTTTTTTTAAGGAATTCAAAATTCATTGTTACGTGAACATATCTCAACAAGAGAAAACTCTTAAATCCGTTTGCAAAACTATAACATATTTGTTTTGCATGATACTCTGTATTTCATACCGCTCGCGCAAGATTTTTTTCATAAAACAAGCATTGATACTTCCTTCATCTACTCTCTCTATTATTTACAATTCACTGCTATGGAAGGTTTTTTCACGTCATTTCAATTCCTGCACCATCGGTATTTTAATTAGTATTGCATCGATAGTATGATGTACTGAAAACTTGTAACAAAACACAAATACGCACCAAAAATGCCCATTCGCTTTATAGGTAGAAAATATCATATGTAGTCAAAAATGAAAAGCAGTTACGTTAATTACATTTCTGATGTCGTATTGAATCAATAGTTGGTATCCTATTGAATATTTATCTATGATATGTTAATATAAACATTAAAAAAAGTTCCGATTATTCTTCACGCAGTACTCATATTCTGCTTACAGCAAACTGCTAAAGACATTAAATATATTATAACTGATATTTTGGTTTATCCCAATCAAACGAAGGTACGCTCAGAGACCCATCGATAATTGTCTGTTTCTATAGGTTGCAATTTTTTAGGAAGCTGAAAATCATTGACATTCATTATGACGAGAATTCTGTTGAAATATGCATTTTTTACAAGTATTTGTTAGAAATTCTTTACTAAAGTATTTACTGTGCATGTGGCTGTACCTTTCTAATTCGAGAAAATACCAATATATCTCGGTATATTATTTACCACCTCAAATGTGACCCTGGTCAGAATACAGTTTCTCGCGAAATTATTTTTGTATGTGAATTTTTAAGTCGGAAAAAATATATTTAACCTAGTAAATCTTTGTCATGAGACATATTGGGGCCATTATAGACGACTCAGAAAATAAATAGGTTACGTTCGCTTCACCATATCCAGGAGAGAATATAATGGTCGATTAGTTTGGCGTTTTACATACTATCCCTAATGGTCGCACACAGCTCTTGTGAGAAAATTACACACATCTATTGTAGATGAAATGATATCCCGTCTCAAATCCATAAAACTATTGTGTACATGCTGTTACCATTGAGGTAGTACTCACTCTTACGCAGATTCACAGGTGCACACACAGCACATCGGGGGCTTGGTGGTCACAGCACATTCACATTCACAGCATCACACCGAGCACATATTCCATATTTAATTGCTAATTATTAGAGACACATCATGCTTTGTATTACTGATTCATAACTATACGACCGTATAATATTATAATATTAATATAATTTGTAGTCTATGCAACTCATATTTTTAATACTTCAAAAGAAATCAAAATCGAAGAGCTTGTTACCTCACCACCGCCACCCTTTTGAAAACCTTGCCTTCCTACATTACCTTGCTACAATTGCCAGGTCTAACGGAACTTTCTTGCTTGATTTCTAAGTGACCCTGCAAACGTATAAGCGTTCCCACATCGTAGGTGTTTCTATTCATAATATTAACTTGCGATTTCGTTGTCGGATCTCATATGTCCAGGTAGACAAAACATACTGGCTCAGGTGCTAGTAATTATGTTTATGCCAAGTTAAGGTTACTTTTATTACATTCAGGTGAATTTTAATAACGTGATTACATGACATCGTTTTGGATCTATTTTGTGTATCTGAGCTGTACAATAAACTTCACATTTCTTAATATCTCTCAGTGTATGATACTTAAGGGCAGATTATTATTTTAAGCATTTTTTGAAAACACACTTTATAAATGTTTGTTTATTATTATTATATACTTAATAATAATAATAATAATAATAATAATAATATTATTATTATTATTATTACTTCTTAAAACTACAAAAGCCGCATACATTTTGTATCATATTTCGTTCACACGAATGTATCATTTCCATAATCGACATATGTTTTCTTAGGGAATCTCCATCTGGAACCTGCATTATTTTGCATGACGACCCACGGACACAAACATTTATTTTTCTCCCGCCCCTCCATCTCCAGCCCTCGATTACCTGCGCACGTGCCCCAACAACCATGCTCGATTCCATGTCCAACAGCCTGCACCTCAACCCCCGTCCCACCCTCCTACTCCGCAGGACAACTCTGTCTCCAAATCCCCGTCGGTGTTAACAATATAATCCCAGGGAGTAGGCCCCTGCAAATTACGGGACGGCCGGATCGCAAACCTCCCTCCCATCTCTGCCTCTCCCTCTTCCCTACCCTATCCTTCCCTTCCCTTCCCGTCCTCTCCCTTCCCTGGTCCACCATCTCCTCCACAGCCTCCGCCATCTCCCCTCCCGCAGTGGGATAAAGATGGCGCTGATTGGATGAATATGCCCGCGGAACCACCGTTTATCTCCAATATTATCATTACGGTTGGGGGTTAACGATGTAACGCAAACGTATCGTTCTGGTTATCACCACCCCCTACGCGGGAGGGGGCATATTAAGGTCGAAATTTATAAGTATATGAATCGGGTCTATTAGATCGCGCAGATAGGAAGTGCATTATAACCTCCCACGAGCGGGAGATAGGGTGCGGGGGCAGGGCGAGCCCGGTAAAGAGCGGGTGCTCTTTCCACCTGCTTTGTTACCTTTCACGTGGCGTTTACCCTGCAGCTCATTTCCCGAGTTCATTGCCCTTTGGATGGATGGCGCCGAGGGTGGCGGTCACAATAGAGGACGAGGGGCAGGTGCTGAGCCACAGGGAACATTTTGTTTTGTTCCACGCCCTCTGAATGCATATTTCATACATCGATGGGATCATTGATAAATGCAAGCGGTTTTCTATTCTACATTGTGAATTTATTCATTTAATTCTATGCCCTTTTCACTGAATGAGGTGATGGTTTCAATATTTTTGACATAGAAAGAAGTATATCTCATCAAATCTGCGATTTTTCAAACAATAATTTTGTTTTTATTTATTCATTTTGTTTTGAGTTTTACGAATTGTAATACATATGCAAAATACAGCTTTTGTTAATTCACAGTAATTAAATTTGAAATATAATTTAGCAGGAAGAACTCTGCATACAAAATTCAGCTGGCATTTGTAACAAATTTTTAAGTATAAAAAATATATTCATTTAAGTGTTGTCTGCGAAAATAGATTAACACACAATGATGTGAGTGCTATAATTTCTGAAAGCTGAGGACATTATATCAACATTATTCCAGCATTTTCAACAAACTTCGTAAATTTCCTCCCGTGAAATTTGTCTCTTTATTTGCGTGAGACCATCTGAAAACTAGCTTGTATAACAATAATAAGAAAGTCATTACCAACAAGGTAATGATCGAATATGTTAATATTTCTTTTCCTTTCTGCAACTTATTTAGTATATGTAGAGAAAAAATAATTTTCTGTTTGAAGTTATATTGATATTAATTTCATGAATAATAAAATATGGAAATAAATCGATGTGAATTGTTTTTATTTGGAAATTTGGACGCCACTTGTATTATGTAAATCAGGCATATAGGAAAATGAAATCGTAGGCTTCGGCAACCAGAGTCTTTCAAATGTTCTTCGATGTCCAGGTGAAGTTGCGTTGAATGCTGTGGTGCCCCATCTTGGGAGGGGAAGTAAAGCCGGCTGTTTTGTGTTAGTGGATTTACTTGCATGTAAAAGATCCTCAAGCCTAAATGAGCTAAATTCAAATCGCGTGTTTTTCGCTCAAGAAATACCTCCTTTCTCTGCTAGTTGGTGAACGAAGCGTAGCGAAATTTGCGTGGTCAGACGGAATGGCCAGTCTCATCACGTACAATAAGGCATTAAATAAATTTAATTCAATCTTGTCATTGTCTTCCTCAGGGCTGGTCTGCGCCAGGACGGTCGGCGCACAAGGGTTATGACAACACTCACATAGGGTTATGGAAGGGGAAAAGGATTAGGAAGCACAGACTGGGCGCGATCTGTGTCTTGCTATTTAGATTGATTGATTGGTCACTTCGGGCGCGAGAACTGCTAAGATCATTACACTACTGCATTGTGTGGTGCATTTTCTCTAGTCCTCCCGACCGGTCTCCGGGCATGTGTGGAAGTATTGTGCATGTTAGTATATGTTTAAGTAATGAAGAAAGGAAGGGGAAGGAAAGATCGCGCGCGGTCTGTGGCCCGTTTGTTAGGGTACTGGTACCGCGTTCGCCTGATATTGGTTGGAGGAACCATGGGAAACTATCGATCAGAGCAGCTGGCTGCTAGAATTCTTCCCGAGGCAGCGACTGAATTCGACCTACTAATATTTAGGGTTCTGCACCAATGTCTCTCTGGATTGACAGAAGGAGCCGCGGATAATCCCTATTACCCTCTACGCGTCTACACAAGAAACCTATGATCTCTCACTCTAGAAAGTAAAGAAAACTAATTATTTCATGAGCGTCTTTTAGCTGATATCTCTTTGGTTCACCGGATACGAATTGGAAATCAGACGGTTGTTCCTTTTGGAATTATACCTAATTATACCTATTGTCTCAGAGGGTGAAAACCACTCTTATACACCGTGAATAATGTTTTTTCACAATTATGTGTGATGAAATATTTATAATTTTATTTATTATTTTTTAAACTCTTGTCAACGTGAAATTTTAACAAATTACGACCTGTTAAGAAAAAGGCTTGTCTATTTAAGAAAAACATTCTCAAATCTAAACACAATTTGCTTCTGTTTTCCTTCAAGATGTTTTGAAATAATTACGAAATTATTTACTTCGGTTTTGAAAAAATACATCAACCTAAAACAAGTAAATCAATTTTAACGAATCCGAATTTTCGCCATATTGGTTTCATGTAATTTCATGTAATTACTCCAATTTTCTTCATTTGATTTTATTCACACCGGGAAGGTGAATGAAACATAATAAATATTAGTCGAATCAGCCGTCGAAAACACAAAATAATATTAGTCCAAAAAGCCGTCAAAAACACAAAATAATATTAGTCAAATGAGCCGTCGAAAACACAAAATAATATTAGTCGAATCAGCCCTACGATAAGAGGTACGAACCTGAATTACATCATACAAAACCGAACCCTCCATACCTCCATTTTTGCTTCAGGCAGTTGGATGAAAATCTGATGTTTCCGGCCAGTGCGGGCGGAAAATCAGAACCTTCCCATGGCCGGGTTTGACCTCACCGAGAATGACCACGTGTGCAAGGCATCTACGTTCTCGGGAGGGGGTCCATAGTCCCTTTTACAACCACACGCGCCACCCTGGCTCTGATGTGAGTGGACCCTCGAGCCATCAAAACAGCGACGCTGGCGGTGTTGTTGCGTCCATTTTAGTTAATGTTGTTACGATGGCTTTCACCCTCTTTTCCTTGTTTCAGCAGTCATATGTTTCCGTTACAGGTAAAACACATTAGTATTTTTTTATATTTCTAGATATTACGAATTTAACTGTTATAAAACTGACAACACAAAAGTAAATATATATGTCAAATACTATCGGTTTTAAATCAGTAAGAAACAGATCTGACTCAGAGCAACATTTTTAATAAATATTCCAAGAACACGGGAACGTCTTCAGTTTTGAAAGTTGACTTTTCTTTACGTCTGATTCTCATTTCCTAATGTACTACGATTTCAATTTGTGTCCTAACATGATGGTTTTGATGATTGTGAACATTGTCAAATACAAGGCTGTTCTATCTTTGTCACTTTTGGCTGCCTTGTCTCACATCTATCACTTTTATGAATATCGGACTCCTGACCTATTTTAATAATGGGGAAGTTGAATTTCTTATGCGAAATGTTTGGTTAATATTATTACGATATCACTTATTTTCACCTTCGTGTATTCTTTGTTTTTGCCACTTACAACGGAGTAACATATACCTTATTACTAGGAACAGTAGCATGTGAATAGTACGAATAAAAATTAACTTACCAAAGCCACGGATTAAGTCTGAAAAAGAAAAAAAAATAATGTTAACTTATTATTATCGTGACTAATTCGTATAACGTTTGTAATTTATATTTGCGCATACTAAAATTATTTGAATAAAGCGAATCCATTAAAATACTTACTGCTATTTCAAAAAATATATTACAAAACAATGTTCAAGATCGCGAACAAAATTAAAGAACATGATTGGGAAGAAAAATCTGCGCTATAATGAAAATAATTTAGTTGGGTGATATATTTGATAAAACAAGGTGATCAATTGGAGTACAGATAAAGTACATTTACCGTCATCAGCCTACCCCTGCAAGAAATGAGATCCTCTCTCTCTACTATAGTCTGATTTGTAGTTTGTACACTCCCCAGACAGGTTATGGATTCTTTCTTTTCAAATTATACGATACAAGACTGATAACAAATATTCTCAGACTTGGCACCCCTGAAATTACATTATATTGATACAATGAAATATTTATTTTAAATTGTTGATGCATGGTATTTTCCTAATCCATTACTTGCAACTTCTTTGCACTTAATTGAACAAACATACATCACGCTCAAAGACATTAAAACCAGCTTAGGGCGAGGCGAATAAAAGAAGCAAACGTCATCTGCCCTATCTGGTCACCGCCTTCTTCCGCCTCCTGATGACGTCACAGGGGATTGCCGCGTCGCCGCATTCCCTTGGACAGGTTACCGTCCCCTTTTACGACTTCGCACCGCCAGCTCCCCCTCGGGCGGGCGGTGACCCTCGGCGCCATCAGCAGCGCCACGCCTCGGCGGCCGACGGGATGTGCGGCGGTGTGTTGTGGCTTTCGATTAGGCGTCGCGCGTGCGTGCGTGCGTGCGTGCGTGCGTGCGGGCGGGCGTGCAGGCGTGCGGGCGGGCGGACGCGAGCGCGTGGGCGTGGGCGTGGGCGTGGGCGGTAGCGCCCTCGCAGGTTGATGCGTGCACTTCCCTGGCGGCGTCGCGCCCCCCTCCGGTTGTCCGCCGCCCCCGCTTCCGAGATTCCGCGCTCCGCTGCCCGCGACACGCCGCTCCCGAGTACACTCGCCTCCAAGAGCGCTGGGCGCTACTTGCCCCGTCGCCTCGCGCTCTTCAGGCATTAGATAGAAGGCATTCGATAGTTGCTGTTTTCTGCATCAATACCAACTGCAAGATTATATTATGACAGCATGCTTCGTCGTTACGTTACCTCCCGTTGCGTTGTCTCACTGTTTCTTGGTTTCGTGCAAGCTGTTCAGTTCCTTTCCGTTCCAATTAAGTTGAATAATTCTACTCCATTCCCCTTCATTCCGTTCCAATCCATTTTATTTAGTTTCTTTTCAGTTTGTTTCATTCCGATGCTTTCGGTTCTGTTTGGAAACATTCGGTTCCAATTAGCAATATTAGTAACAATTTGGTAATATTCAGTGCCTTTGGCTAATATTTGGTTTCACGTAGTTCCAGTAAGAATACAATTTCTTTAGAGAATTTTATTGTTTTAATTTATTTAATATAGCTGCACTGTATGGTAGCCTTTAATGACTACTTTCTTTGTATTACGTTTTATTAGGTACCGTTTCTTGACATTTTGATTTTGTAGGCTGTACTACTATCTCCCAACAACCCAACCTTGGATCAATCCCGCATCTGCTATTCCCATTCTGACCCTACGCTCTTTAGGTTCAGATATTGAGCTAATCTCTCGTACCCCATTATCAACCTACAATTGGATGTGCGATGTCGCCCAGAAAAAACCAAGAGGTATAGGGCAACAGCTCCATTGCGACTCATCATTTCAAACAAATTCAATCTACTCTCCACTTTATACAAAGAATTTATCTCTCCATATAACAGAAATAACTTGTAGTGGTTAATTTTAATTATAAGGAAATATATTTTGGTTTTGAATCAAAAAAATTCAAGGACTCAATTAAATCGAGGTTTGGGACACTCCCCCTTCTGAGAGCTTCGTGATACATGCAGTGTACCAAGTATGTGCAAAATATTAGAAGATGAAGACGAAGGAGGAGAAATCAGTTGAATATTTGTTAACGTACTTTCTTGATAATTTACTACATTTTAGTATTAGGAACACACACTAATTAGCATTATACAGTTTCGTCCTTTACTTTACACAACTACAAGAACTTAATGGGTCGATAGCAAAACAATCCACATATCAGAGGCGTATTCTTCGGGTGGTCCACTAGGAGTGGGCTCGACTGTCCGTGAGCGCTCCCTGCATCGGGCAGATGCGTCGTGTCGCCGGCTCCCGCGCGGGCGGGCGGGCGGGCACCTGCGAGCAGTCGATTTAAGGCGACACGGACCTCATCATTCCGCCACGGCGCGGCCCCTCCTTCAGCTTTATCTCCGTGGCCGCGCCGCGCAGCCTCAGCCCCGCGGTTTGTCCGGATTTCTTCGCGATCGCGCTCTTTGGCGTCTTGGAAACCTGCCTACACTTTTCTACCCATAAATGCCGACTCGCATTTTATCGTCACTGCTACATAAGATTTCTACTTGGACTAGGTAATATTTTTTTTATCTTATACAATTGACTTTACATGTGGTTTACTCACGTGTTCGGGTGTATTATTATATTCGATGTAATGAAGGATACTGCCGAAGTCAATTTCATGCCAGTAATCGAATACACATGTCTACGGTTATAAGGTATGGTCAAATGTTAAAAAGATATGATAGGATGCAACATGCTGCACGTGCCAAGAAACGAAGAATTGCAGAAATTTACAGACTGATATACATGAGTTCCGAACTGTGCTTACATTTCGAGCTATTTCAAATGAAATTTTATCGGAGAAAATGTATTCACAGACGCTTGGAAAAGTCTCGTTAGACTGAAGTGCAATGCCTTCTGTTCATATTGAAATATTCACATTTCAAAACTTCTATGCTATTTAAAATCTGCGCACAATATATTGGGATTAATGGACTCCACGCACCATTTATTATCATATCAATTGTCACAACGAACATCTACATACCCTAGCCCTGTCAGTAGCCCTAGCCCCAGCTCGCCCCGGCTCGTTCCAGCTCGCCCCGGCTTGCCCCGGCTGGCACCGGCTCGATCCAGCTTTCCTCAACTCCCCCCGGCTCGCCCCGGCTTGTCTCAGCCCGCTCTAGTCCGTCCCATCCCACCATAGTTCACCCCAGTTCACCCCACCCCGCCCTGGCTCGTCCCGGCTCGTCCCGGCTCGTCCCGGCTCGACTCGGCCCATCCGAAATCTCTCCAGCTCACCCAAGCCCCAGCTCGGCCCAGCTCGCCCCGGTTCGGCCTGGTTCGTTCCGGCGCATCCCGGCGCATCTCAGCGCCCCAGCTCGCCCCAGCTTGCTCTGCTCCTCTCTGCCTCGGCCCGCTTTCCTTTTTCCGCTCCCCCTCCCGTCCCACTCTCCCTCCCTCGCTCCCTGTCTCGCTTTCCCCGCACCACCCACTCGGCCCCGCTTCGCTCCGTCCCGCCACGTCCCTCCCTCCCCCGCTCAGCTCCACCTCGTTCTGCCCCACTTCTTTCCTGCCCGCCGCATTTCTCCCCACCACGCACACTTTTCTCCCTGCTTTCCAGCCCTGCCTCGTGTGGCCCGTCCTTTCTCTCAGAGACCCGACCGCGCCACCGGCACCGAGTCGCTTCGCGCTGCCTTCCCACCGCAATCTTGGGGTGTTGCCCGAACCCCCGAATTTATTGTTTCTCCGGGGAGGCGTAGCGGGCAATGCCAGCGGAGCGCGGCGGAAGAGACGGTGGTGGTGGTGGTGGAGGCAGATATCGATGCGGTTGGATGTAATGATATGCGGAGAGAGGGAAAGCGTTGA
This sequence comes from Gryllus bimaculatus, assembly GCA_017312745.1. Lineage (NCBI taxonomy): Eukaryota > Metazoa > Arthropoda > Insecta > Orthoptera > Gryllidae > Gryllus > Gryllus bimaculatus. The sequence goes on from BOPP01000037.1 coordinate 5,886,167, forward strand.
CATCCACTAGCGGTACATGACGTTTGAGATGAGAGATACGGTCGTGGAAGTGAAGTTGACGATGAATGTTTACGTGCACATGGAGGTGTACGTGAGTTTGTTGCAGTAGTGGAGAAGCCCTGACACTGTTTTTGGTGGCATTGGAAAGCGCTTGTTCGATGATAGTGATAAAAAAAGAGTATTGTATTAGGTATAGATTTAGTGTTCATTGTTAGTAGAGATAAAATCATTAAGTGTTCGTGGAAACCCCTAAATTAGCGAATTTACTACCTGAGGTAAAGTAGTAGCTCTGATAATGGTGATAATCAGTGATTGTGACGGTGAGGATAATGATGGTGTTTATAACAGCGATGGTGATCACGGACACAGATAAGCAATTACAAAGATTGATGGTTGTTTGTTGCCGATGTTACTACACGATGTGTTTGACTCTATGTTGTTTGTTGCGACACGATAAGTTGGGTGAAGTGACCATTGAAATTAACACTCTGGTTATGAAAATGAGCTGTTGTGGAGGTTTCTCGTTTGACAGAGGCAGCTAAGCAAATGCCGAAGCTCTAACATTGGCCAACTCTCATTACGGTAGTTGCGATAACCGATGGAAACCGAGACTCAGGGGGTGAAATCGATTGCGGCTGAAACTGTTGAATGTATATTACTGGGATGACACACACACACGATATATATATATATATATATATATAGAGAGAGACGAGAGAAGAAGAGAGAGAGAGAGAGAGTATAAGTACATTCATGAGTACATGGCGATAGCGATGAGACTGAGAATGGAGAAGTGGTGGAATGAGAGGCTAGCGAGACGGGAAACCACTTTAACTACCAACAACTCTAGGAGGATTTTCAAGGCATGGAATCCTGGTCCCAACGGTAGGAAGTGCATGCGGTAGCCATTTCGCCCCGAGTCTCCCAGGGCGAATTGTGAATAAGGAGAGAGAACATGGAGAAGAGAGGTACCGAGAGGGTACTCGACGGATTTCGCGAAGCACCATTTCCGAAGAAAGAGAGAAATTTCCGAGGAAGAAGGGAAGGCGTGGGAACAGTGGGAGGTGAGAACGAAAGGAGAGGGCAGGCGGCAAACGAGTCCAGGTCACCCCCCACCGTCTCCGCTGTGCTTATCGCGCATAATACGGCAGTATTGACTTTCACTTACCGCGACAGGCACATAAAGACGCGTGTCCACGTGTTGGTGTCAGAAGTGGAGGTAGGAGTGGTGAAGGCGGAGAAACAACTTAAACGGTAGCTGAAGACTGCAATATGAGATGGTGGAGAATAAAAGAAAGAGGAATAAAGAGTAGTTAAAGCAAAATATCCATTGTTTCTCATTATGTTAGAATGTTAAATAAGCGTAATACACGTCAGATAATGTAAAACCCACAAAAGAGATAAAATAAGATTGTAATTGTGAAATGACAAGGAGGAACGTACTAAACACTGTAAATGATCCCGTCAAGATAGCCAAATCAGACATAATAACTGTGAAGCAAGAAACAACATGAAAATGCTGGAGTAACATAAATAAAATACAATTTTGAAAGGTAATTAAAGGGAAATAAATACCCGTCAAAGAGAAGACAGGAGCAAGTGTCAGTAACTCGAGTGTGTGTATGCGTATGCGTATGCTGATGAGAGCGAGAGCGAGAGAGAGCGGAGAGAGACGGCAGAGAGAGCGAGAGAGAGCGAGAGAGAGCGAGAGAGAGACCGAGAGAGAGAGAGCGAGAGAGAGCGAGAGAGAGCGAGAGAGAGCGAGAGAGAGCGAGAGAGAGCGAGAGAGGAGGGAGAGAGAGAAAGCGAGAGAGAGAGGGAGAGAGCGAAAGACAGCGAGCGAGCGAGCGAGAAGAAGAGAAGAGAGAGAGAGAGAGAGAGAAAGAGAGAGACCCCCCTTCAATCTTGAGAGAAGGCGGTACATACAGTTACACAAGTCAATGGCCACGATTACTACGAACAAGAATGAACACAACAATCCTTAAAAAACCATTAAAAATAATATTGCTCCTATATATAATATAAAATACTTTATCATATTAACTGAACTTGCTCAATGAATTCCTGGTTTTGTTTTCCTGTCCTCCACTGTCCATGATGTCAAAGTAAAAAAATGAACAAACGAATATACAAGTAACGAAATCAATTTACGAGTAAGAGTACGAGTTTTATTAGTAGGTGTATGATCACTCGATTAAGGCTGCAGTGTTTCTAAAATCTTATTATACTTGACAATCGATTTATTAAGAATTTTTGCAACCAGTTCACATAACTATTTTCAAAATAAATTACATCTTGTGCGAGAAGTGGTTTGGAATATCGATTTGTAACGCGCTTCCAACTACACCGACAGCACCGGGGGAGAAGAGAGCCAGAGGCGATCACCTGTGTTACTCTGAGAGAGCAGGCATCGAACTCGGGATCTGGCGACGCACGTAGTGGCAGTTACACAACAGAGGGATCCGCGGCCGCGCTGCGGCGAAGGCTAATTCGCGAGGACGTTGACGGTCGCAGGAAGCGGACGGGCGGCGCCGTAAATCACACGCCTGGGCTCCGGATGCGCTGATGCCGCTGGAGGGTCTTTGTGACGAAGGCGGTGACCGGTTTCGACTCGCAGTTCTTTCAGTTTACTATGTGTTGTCCTTAAAGAACAATAGAGATAACGTTCCTCGCAGGAAATTATTGGGCTATTTAGAATGAATAAAGCTAAAATTTGGCTAGAGGAGTTCCGGATGCCCACGCGGGAAAATTGGGGGCACGTTGCGCTTATTTCAGCCATCGACATATTATTTAAAGTGTAAAAAGTACGTATATGTTTCAAAGTAAGATGAGAAACACGTTGCCATTTTTCTTCAATCGAATGAAATGAGTGTCGAGGAAATTGTTAAAACCTCGGTGTTAGACAGTAACTGAGAGTAGAATTAGAGACGTATTTGAATTATTTATTTACTTGGTGTTATACCGTAATGAAATAAATGCTATTAATATTTGAATTCTTTTAGCAATCATTAACTTATATTTCTTAAATAATTTTCTTTCACAATGTTACGTTAATGTAACTGACCGACATTATTATTGAAGTTCTAAACCGGCATTAAAGCTAAAAAATAAACAGGGTTTGTTAAATTTTCTAGCGTAGTACAGCACAAAACTAATTAAACTTTTCATGAAAATATTTAAAGTTCGAAATTATGCTCTCCCATAGAGAAATTTATTGAGCGTGAATGACGTCAATTATCTACAACAACCATTACCTGCGTTTTGGGACCCTTATAAAAAGGTTTCGCGAAAATACTAATGTAATGAAGGTATTTTAAATTCCAAATGTGAAATATATAATCAAAAATTAAATTTACATACATTTATTTTTGTACGGTTAATAATGCGATAATTAAATTAGGCAAAAAAGCCCATTCCATTACCAGATTTATGAATGCTCCCTCCGTCGCTTACGTATTACACGTAAATTACTTTGACGTATTGAAAAAGGAAACAATGCCTAACAAAATGCAAAGCTTTCGGTGATGCGAGTACGTTTGTGTCCGATCCGGAAACTTTGACATCCGCGACCGACACTTAAAACGAAGCTGCAAAGAACGAGAATAATGACAGGTAATAAATAAACACTGCGATTACATAAAAGAGAGTATAGTGGAATTCAATCGTGCGACGCGCATAAGCACTGCTTGTGATTTCCTTTTTGATTTATTTTGCGATTTAGTAAACAATAGCATGTTCGAGTTTCTTTATCGTGTAAATATATTGAAATATTAACACGAACTTTACAATTCGCATGTAAGCCAAAAAAATTTAACTAATAATGCTATAGAATGGCACATACTTTCTCGAACTCCCTTTTTTTGTATGGGGTCAGTATTTCAATTTTTCCTCCCTCTTTCATGCTACTTCCTTTTGGGCCTCAAAGACTGTGTATCACATTTTCTCCATTTTTCGATACCAAAATATGACTTCAATAAAATGGCAGGTGAGTAAAAAATAATATTTCATACAATTTGTTATTGGAAAATTTGGAGTTGTCTTGAAGACAATATCGTAAACTTCACAGTAAATTATTTTTATGCGCTTTTACCCACAAAATCAATAATGCATGAAATATCTCGCAATATAAACGAAAAACAGAAAAATGGTGTATTTTGTGTCAAACTATTCTATGCATTTAGTAACATATCTACCAAAAGTTTAAAGAAACAGATTTAGCTGTTTGTTTTAAAAAATATTGTTTTTAAAATTGCCCGTATATTAATCAAACAACAACAAAAGTTGTAATATTTCCAGAAAATGTATTCTACTTAATTTAAAGAAGCAATTGTGGAGAACAAATTATATTTGAAGAAAAAAATGTCTTGAATAACATAGTACGAGGAGGTCCAAAAATTGTTAACCCATCAATTTTTCAGGTCATCTTAAATATTCCCTGGCACTTCCTGTAAAGTATGCCCAAAATTCAAAAACAAATATTTTCAACATATCATGGTCTCGAATGTGGCCTGATCGAACGGGGAACAATCATTTTTGGAAAAATTGTTGAAATATTTTAGACAGTATAGTGTGTTTCACGGACGAACGTTTTCAAAACTTTTTTTTTGGAATCAGGGGACCTCACAACGCGTAGATGTGATGCAATATCAAAATCAAATTTTCACAGCAATGGATACTTTTCTCTATACTACGTATATTAGTTCATATATACGTACGTTTACTAGAAATTAATAGTTAATCGTTAAGAGAAAAATAACGAATGCAGAAAAAACTACTCTTTACACATGAAATTTTAAGTTCCCATGGAGAGGGGGTAGTTAGAATCTAAACCATCTTGTGTAATCTATAACGAACTTCTTTCAACAGCAGTTAAAACCACTACTTACTCGTAGAAACTTTACAACTAACCATTTGACGATTAAGAATATAATAGGAAAATAATAACTTGCAATAAAAGATGGAAAGTGTTACTTTACAAGATGACGTTTCCAGCAGCGGTGACGGTTCATCCGAATGTGATATTTCAAAACTATTTTCCTCCTACCTTTAATCATGTGAACAACCTAAAAGTAATACGCCAGGAAAAATACATAAAACATCCCAAGTCGCTTATTTTATTTACTGTTAATAATTTCTACGTGGTAATGTTCTCAAAGATGCTTCAGTAATTTGGAAGGTCAGAGCCGATGCAACCTGCACGACGCTAGTGTATTGCGGACTAGACTCAAAAAGGAGCACGTTTACATCTGATACAGAAATGGATTTTCGTATTCGTACTGCTCTCCAGTTTCTCCACATACTATTCACCATTTTATCTAAGTTCGGAAGCGCGATATAACTTAAGCATATTTTCAACAGTCATCTTTACATGGGATGAAAGTTTCTTCTTGGGTTTTCAAACAAATTTTTTGTTACAATAAACTTTGAGATGACACCCTCCGTCTGTAAGATTACTATCATTCATTCAAACGAGTTATTTTAATTAAATAAATTAATAATTATTGGTATTCTTCTCAATCTTCCTTTATCTCCATAAAATTTATTTTTGTATTAATTGAATGTTCAATATGAAAAAATAAAATCTAAATTGAAATCCTCCGATTCAATACCTCGGTCATTTTTCTCTTCCATCTGCTTGCCAGTTAATCTCTTTTTGACTACCCGAGAAGTTTTCTGGAATGAGAAAGGGGAAACAATTTAAATCAGTTAGTTTATCACAACATACATATATAGATGTTCTCGTACCACTCGAGAAAAATCTCGAATAGAGGTGAAAGAAGCAGAATTTTTGGAACTGTGTTTCCTAACTAAAATATAATTATATATCATCGTAGGCATTCAGGCTGGAGTCCATAACAGATAGTTTAGGCCGTGGTCCAGTTGGATTTAATTGTAAAAGGTTTCGTCCATGACTGAGGCGAACATCTTGATGATATCCACCGCAATCGTGGACGAAACGTTTGGGAGTTTAACGCCAGCCAGACCACGGACCACCAGCCCGGAAACTCTCTTTGTTATAAAATATAATTATCTTAATTCTGCAGATTTTCAAGAAAAATCAAGTCCCTTTATTTACTATTGCTTGTACCAGCGCAAAGTATTAGTAAAAATCAGTTTCAATACATAAATAATATTCAGTACAGTTTAATTCAAAGAATAACTTTTCTTACTCTATCTCATTATACAAATTCAAAATGAACAACGTATTTTTTCTAGTTTATGTTCTTGATACATGCAAGCTTCTTGCGGTCTTCGAATCTCCGACACGTGGGCGAGCCCTTCCTTATAATCAATACGAAAACGCAACGGCACGCAAATCGGGCAATGCCTTCTGGCGGAGATATGTGAAAGATTAGGAAACGTTTACCGCAGATTGAGTCGGTACACCTTCATTTCTATGTCAATTACACTGATTAAATTTAAACAAACACAGTTCGAGAATTTCTCCTCAATCAACCAATAAGAGACAAATTACTCGCGTGTTTTTTTGTGATGGCTGAGGTTTTATTACTTCGACGTGCAATAGAATTTTCACAATGTAAACAATTCATAGACGCTACAAGGAACGAAGTACGATTTGATCAAACCTCAGCTGCATTTCTCAGTAAACAAATTCGGTTTATTTAACCATTTTCCTACAAACATATTAAATATTCGGAATAGAGTTAATGAATTTCACTCTTGTATAAAAAATTTAAAATTATAATTTTATCAGTTACTTTAATGTATTTGTGGGATTACATACCACAATATTTCGAAAAAGGGAAAGTGCAAAGCTGTAGTGCCCGTCCCAAATTCCACATTTTTTAACCAGAACTTTAACAGCGTTCCCAACGGTTGAAGATAGACAGTATCCCAGCACCAGATCGGTGATCAGAGCCAATCGTCACCCGGCGCCTGCCGCTTACGACGTCGCATGCGCATCGAAGTCTTCGCCGCCCACGCCGCCCACGCCGGCGTCGTTGGCGGCAGAGGGGGGCCACACGTCGCCGACATTTTAGGCCGCCGGCTTTTTTGTCTCCCTTTTTCGGGCACGAGCGACGAGGAGGGGGAGGGGAAGGAGGGAGGACGGAAACTCTAGCGTGCCGCCGCGCGCCTGTCCATTGTCTCCACGGACAATACGGACCTCCCCTAGCTTCGCTCTCGCCTTCAGCCCCAGCGGCGGACAGTGGGCAGAAATCACACCAACAAGAGTTCCAAGGTTTTATTGATGAAACTGGAATTTCTAATCACGCGCTCCAAATGACAGAAATTACAAAAATACATTACAAAAAAACACATGACATAATTTTTTTCTCATTCCGCTCCCCAAGTTCCTATTTTATTCATTCGAAATTTTGTTTTCTCAGGAAACAAAACTAACAAATAAAGCCACGGATTGCTTTTAAATTTTGTCAATTTACTCTTTCCATATTCACCTCTTATTTTACACGGCAAAATTATAATTTTATGTGATAACTAATATTTATGTAAACATTGTATTTGCTTCAAACCATTGCAGTTAAAAATGGCGTTATTCTATTATATGTAAAATCTAAACATAATGGATTCAAGAGTATTTCCCCAACATTACCTATTTTGAGAAAATGGTCTTTCTTTTGTTCTTTATTGCAATTGCATCTATTTTCTTATTAACGTATTTCTTCTCCATGAGACCAGAACTATTAAATTGCGACAAGTTCATCTTCGTAAGTTATGTATAAAATTCAAGACAAGAATAGCTTTAGACAATTTCTTGTTCATCAGAATTTCGAGTACATTACACTATGTGACTCCAAGCGTGATTGAAAACAATTTTAACACACCAGTAGGATGGCAAGGCACCGATCATTTGAATATATCACTCCCCAATATCATAAAATAATACATTCAGAATTCAACTCTGGAATGAATCAAATAATTTCGGTACGTTGAAATGGAATAATGAGTTACTTCATACACCGACACAAAGATAATCTTATACACACAATTTGTCTACAATAAATTTAGAGCTTTTACTATTTTAATGACATCAATAGTCTTCATATTTGAGTGGCTATTTCAGTGCCTCAAAATATCATGATCTATTCTTTTATCTATTTTATTCAGAATGATAAAACACTTTTTTATTATTAAAATGTATCAGTTACGGGTGATAAACATTGTTTTTCTATTCTCGTCAACTCTGCGGGCGACGGCAGGAACTTCTAGCGGCCGTACACAAACTATTAAATTTCACTAATATAAGTTATATTTTTTATTTAAAGGTTTACTAAAATAAATAAAATAAAATGGAATATTACACAGGACGGTAAATAATATTTTGTACAAACAAGATACTTCATTTGCTCCTTCGTCGTTCGTGCGATAATATCTTGCCCTTGGGTAGATGTCACGAATAATAACTTACTAGTTGAAAACATTCGCCACGCGAAATTTTTGTCTCTTTTCGGCCCAGTGTGCGCCACCCTCCCCGGGCGACGTCTGCCTCCGTCACCGCCGGGGGCCCCGCGGCCCTTAAGTGCGCGCACTTTACGGCAGCGCGGGGCTGCAAGCAATAAACAAAGCCGCGCCACCCGCGTCGCGTCGCGCCGCGCCGCGCAGCGCCCGGGCCCTTATTGAAATACTATCGTTCGCCCGGCGGATGGACGGAGACGGCCGCCCGGCCGCCCGAGCGATAGCGCGGGCCGCGATGGCCGAGGAAGAGGAGAATGCGAGCGCACACGTCCGTCGGGGGGAAGGGGCTGTAAAGGGACGGACGGAAACCGGAAGCTCGGGGAGAGGGAATCTGTGAGATGGGAAGGGGTAGGGTGTTGAACTGTGAACGAGAGAAGAAGAACGCGAAACGTTGTTCTGAATTGATTATGCTTCACGAATATAAATACTTTGAATATGTGGTAATGCTCCATTATGAGAGAATTCAGAGCCTTGATGGAGAAAATAAAGATGTGAGAAATGTAAATGCGAGAAAATGTTAAGAAAAGGTTGTTAATGATCATTAAAATGAGAATAAAGAAATTGCATTGAAAACGAATGAGGAAGAGAATTGATGTTGAGCTAGTGAAATGTAACAGTTAAACAGACTAGAGATTGTCCTACAAAAAAATAAATGCGTGTAAGCAGTGGTATCTGTGCACAAGAGTCTAGGGAAAAACTGTTTGTAAAATAAATTTCAAGTATATATTAATTCAGCCCGCCAGTATTTAATCGAGTTGTGTCTTCCCTCCAGCGTCGATAACGCCAACACATTTGACAAGGGTCTTCCGATATCAGCAAATTATCACAGCAGCCTGGGCGTCAGTGAGGCAGCGAAGATGCATAACTTAGTGCGGGGGCAGCAACAAAAGACCTTCAATATACTCCACGGATAATACTTAGTTTTTTCCTCATGAAAAATAGCAATTAACACAAAATATTTATGAACAAAAAATAAACTCTGAAATTTCACTACTGTCTTCACATCAATATCTTTCACACTTTACGTCAAACTACACCATGTCACATCAAACCAAACCACACTATGTCCCTTTTAACCATATCATTAAATGTCACGTCACACCAAATCCTGCCACCTCAAACCAAAGCAACCCCGCCAACCCACAGTAGAACACTTAACATTAAAGCACGTCCGTCAAACCATGTCACGTCAAACCACGGTATGACGAAGAAGAAAATCTTAAATCACATCACGTCAAACCACATTCGTTCACATTTTATTAACTTACTTTAATTCCGCTTAATTTTGCTTTGATCCCCTTGAATTTATCAGTGAACTATTGCCTTGAGTCGTCTCAGAAAGCATCCGCCTGCGGGCCTAAACAATGGCGGGAAGGACCCATCCGACATCAGGGGTCCATCAGAGGCGCGTGCACGTCAGGGAGGCGGCGGAGGCGGAGGCGGAGGCGGAGACGGAGGCGGAGGCGGAGGCGAAGGCGGAGGCGGAGGCGGAGGGCGGAGGCGGAGCGCGGAGGCGGAGGCGGAGGGCGGAGGCGGAAGCGCGGAGGCGGAAGGCGGAGGCGGCAGGCGGAGGCGGAGGCGTGACGGTGACGGTGACGGTGGCCGGTGGCGGTGGCGGTGGCGGTGGCGTTGGCCGGTGGCGTGGCGGTGGCGGTGGCGGTGGCGGGTGGCGGTGGCGGTGGCGGCGGCGGATGGCGGAGGCGCGGCGGAGGCGGCGGCGGTGGCCGGTGGCGGCGGGGCGGGGCGGCGGTGGCGGTGGCGGCAACGACGGCGCGAGCACAAGGGCCCGGTGGCCGGAAAGGCCGCGCGACGATAGGAGCGGGGCGTGGCGGCGGGTCGCGTCCCCTCGCAGGGCGTCGGAAGGGCTCCGTGGCGCTATCGCGTTCCACCGGGCAGCGTGGGGTGCCGTCCCCGGATATTAAGAGCAGATACGGCGTCGGATTTTCGGTCTCCACTGCCACAGCCGCCGCCGCCACTGGCCGGTGGATGCAGTCGCGGTGGGGGCGGGGCGTAGGCTCGGCCCCGGAGAATGACCCCGCGCTGATCTCTGCGCGAGGAAGAATGGAACCCGAAAAGTGTTTTTTTTATCCGAGTGGCAAATGCTCTCTTTTTTTGTTACGTCACGGTTGAATGTGGTGGCACGTATTGCAAGTCTTTTTTACGTTTAAGGCCGGGCAGAATTTTTACCGAGAGAAAAATGTTGGTAACGACATTCAAACTCTTCCCCTTTGTGAACCAAAAGCCTTTTGTTAAGTGTGAAGTCATATAGATTGTACATGACGTTTTCTTATGTTGTTTTGGAGCAGGCCAAAAACATTCATTCTTTTAACGGTGTATAAAGATTTATGTGAAATCCATGATTATACATTACTCAATTTTCCACTACGGCCAGACTTAATACAGTTTGAATATTTAAAAACTGATATATATTTATTCTTATAAATTATCCAGATATAAACAAGATATTTCATTTTTAAATGAAAGTAAAGGTGTATTAATCTACAAGTAAATAGCATATTAACAGTTCGTTTGCTGATCTATCTCTATGTAAATGAAATAAAGGAAGAGAGTGTTACAAACTCGTAATATAATCGAGATAATATGCTTAGATTGTAGAAGATTGGTTCATACTCTCGATATTGGAAAGATATACCTTTACAAGATGTCCAAGAATTTACTCACCTTTGAGTTCTTCTTAAGAACATACTGTAATTAATTTGGAATTAAAATTACAGTAAAAAAAATTGTTTTGAAGTATTACCCAAGTATCAGCAAAAAAAACATTAGTGGCATTTTTCAAAAGAAGTCTGCATTTAATCTAAGGAGATATGTACAGAATAGAAACAAACCCGGAAGTAAAGATGCCTCGTAATAATTCTGAACGAGTTTATCCCTTTCCTCACATTGTAGTTTCTTTACAAACAGAAAATTATTGAAAATTGTTTACCATGGCGGTCACGAACGAGCTCAAAGTGAGTCCCAGAGAAGTCGGCGTGAAACGCCAAACCAATAATGAGGCGTCACCTATCCCCGTCCATGGCAGCAGCCTCTCATATTCGATACATTTTTTCTCTTCGCACATGCACAGAGAGAGAGACGCATCGCCGAGCGGGTTAAAAAAGGAAAACGAAGAAAAATCGCTTAAGAATATATATTTCTCCAGGGAAATTAACCTATCTATACCCGGCACTGAAAGGTTTAAGAGGAATTTCTTATCTCGTTGCCGTATTTCTTCAATTTCTCTCAGCTCGCTCGCCCACTACCACCACCAGCACACTGCTGCTCTCTGGCGGGCATCGCGCGTAGTCGGCCTCCGTGAGCGCCAGCCACCGCCTCCCGACCACCCGCGGAAACATATCACGCATGTAGGCAGGCCCGACTGCAGATTCATCAACCGCCGAGCCGCGAAGAAAAAATAACCGGTTCTATTTCTGCGAGATATTCGGGTAAAACTTATCAGAAGCGGCGCCGCTCCCGCCTCGACTCCTGCCCCCTCCGCCCGCACCCTACCGCGGCCCCGCCCACTTCTCCTCCGTGCCGTGGGGATGAAATTCTGCTTTCTTGCACTTTACCGCCATATATCACGGTCCAGAGCGTGGCCCACATAGGGAGAGGATATTCCTTTGCAGTCGCTGCAGACGAACGGAAGATACTGGACGTAATAACTTCGTCCGGGAAACAACACACACGCTACTAGTTAAGGAGCATCTCATAACTCAGGAAACAAGTCGAAAAGTTGCCGAGGAAAACATTTTGTGATTGATTTATCGCCTGTCAGAGCACAGAGGGGAAATAATTTGTGATTAAGCTGACACAGAAAACAGAACGTTGTAAAGAAGCTGTAGAAGTATCAAGATACAAGATATAAACAAGTCTGATGAATCAATAGTTTAAATTAAATCCAAAGGCTTGAAGTTTGAGCGATAATTATAGAGGATGAATTTCATCTCGAAGCTAAAAAATTTGCGTGTTGGATTCGTTAATGAATTATTTAAAGAAACATTAAATAAAAGTTAGAAAAAACCTATTATACGAGCGTTTAGAAAACATAATGCATAGTTTATAAAGAGAAAAGAATTTTTTCGTGTCAACAATTGAACAAAAACATCCTATTAAAACAAAAACCCAAACAGTTCAAGAACATACCCTCCTTTCCAGCGGTCATAGTAATTTTATGCATCTAATGATTTCCAGGAAAAAATAAAACCGAAATAAAAGAAGAGAAAAACCGTCGCTGGGAAAACATCCAAATACTTTCCCAGAAACGCCACCGAAAAAACATTGGCAGAAAAGCGACGCGACTCTGAGCCTCTCCTCAATGCGGGCATATAAACGCGAAGGCCTGCTTTGCCCTTGCCCCGCCCCCGCCCGCCCGCCCCCGCCCCGCCCCGCCCCGTCGCCCCGCCCCCGCCCCGTCCCCGCCCCTCCTGGTGACCCAGCCGCCTGCGTTGCCTCCCTGCACTGTGCTCAAACGGAGCTAAACGAGCGGCGGCATAAAACCAAGGCCGCGGAGCCGCCAGAAACAAATGAAGCGAAGTTTAATTAAAATCCACGAAAGATAGCTATCAATGGCGCCAGCTGTGGGGGCGCGGCGCGGCCCGGCCCGCAGGCCGGAGTGGCTTGCAGGCGCAAGCAGTGGGATGGAGAGAAAAGGAAGACGAGGAGGAAGATAGGAAGAGCGGGAGGGGTGACCGTAGGTGGACGACGGAGACGAAGGCGATGCCAGAGACAACGGGGCTAAATGGAGTAGGAACGTGGGCTGGGACGAAGACGAATACAGAGGCGAATTTGGGGAGTCAAGGAGGGTCGAGTCGTAGCGGAGTGAAACGTCGCAAATAGGACGAGGGTGAAGGTGAGGGGGTAACGGGGAAAGGTGGAAGTGGGGTGGAGGAATGGGTGAAATCGAGAAGTGCAGGCTTGGTAGGAATAGAAAGGTAGGGGAGAAGCTGTGGCGCTAGTGTAAGCAGGGCTGGTATGGAATCTGGGAGGGATGTGATCGAGGAAAGACGAACGGAAGCTGTGATCGAGGGGTGTTAAGGGGATGTGGCAATGTTGGTGGGGATGGCTCGAGGATGTGGTAGAGAATGAGAAGAAGCTTGGATACGAGGGGCGACGATGGGGAGGGATGCAGGGTCGGGATTGGGGTTAGGGTCGAGGAGGCCGACCGGAGACACTGCCTCGGGCCCGGAACTCTGTAATGAAGACGGCCGACGGAGTGATTGGAGGATGGAACTGGGATGCAGGCACAGCGTAGGGGCGGGGATACTGCTGGGCGTTGAGAAACGCGATGGCAGCGACGTAGGTGGCGAGTAAGGCAGACAGGAGAATATTTGTTAGACTGTAGCGGTGAAATTGAGAGCAATAAAAGTCATCTACGTATAGAATAATGAGTATAGAACGATCTGTTGGATCTCTACGACAGAATCATTGAATCGCTATGCCGCAAGGGTTTGCGAGTTCTTTCAAGGTAATTCGCGAAAATGATACTGTAATGATAGAATTTAAGTCCCCAAAGAGGGAATGATTAGAGAATAATACAATTTTAGTATAACATAAAAACAAAATTCAAGCTAAGAATACCTTGGTATTCACTAATATTTAAGTTAATTAGTTCTGAATGTAATTTTTACAATGAGTTTATACGGTATTGATTTTTAATTAATTTTTGTATTTTTAACGTTTGATGGAAAATGTTTATAATGATATTTTAGTTTTTCGTTACAAACAACTATGTGATAATAAAAAATGGTAAATTTTAATTTTGAGGTCTTTATTGTTACTGATGATCAATATAATGTAAAATTTGTGTTCTAGGAAGAGATTCCCAATGAGAACAAAGTTGGTAACCACTGGTCTGGAAGAACAGAAAAAATTCAACATACAATGAAAGTTGAAGATAAAACAAGCGTAATATAATTGCAAAACTGAGTAAATTAGTTGAATAAAAGAGATAAAAATTACTATTGTTTAAAAACATAATAAAACGAACCTCTCGGTGCCACAAGCTGTAATTTGGGAAATGTTGGTCACAACGGGAGCCATTCGAATGGCGCTAAACATGTTAGATACGTGTTAGATACATGTTAGATACGTGACGTGATTTTAGAAGAGTTTACGTGGCAGTGACCTACGTATTTATACAGATACTCAGAGTGGTGAAGCAAGAGAAAACTGCACCGCAGAAGGTGACGTCACGGGGCACCTCGTACATCCGCGCAGCCGATAATCACACGCTTCGCCAAGAAGCGATGATACAGACAGGCGACGAAAGAACCGGTGACAATACACCGCACGACAAGTGAAGGAGCCCCGAGGGGACGGAACGGAGGGCAAGATAGAAAAGCACCGGTGAGGGTGGGCAAACGCAAAGCCCCACACACCCCACGGCCCGCGCAGGAAGAGGAAGCGCGCGGTGCGGCGGGGGGCGGGGGGGATCGACGTGGATCGGTGAAAGCTCAGAGGGACGGAACCCCGTCGCACCGGCCCGTCCCCGGAACCGGATCGCGGGTGGAAGAGCCGATAGGACTAAGGGACGAGGGAGACTGCCTCAAGCGCGCCGCCCCGCCGCCGTCCGGCGCCGTCCGCGTCAATGCGACGGAGAACGACGGTGTGAGGGAAGTGGGGCGGCGAGAATAGTTTGATGTACTTATTGATTTATGTTTACAAGTGTTTCACAAATTAAATATATAACAATTTTAAGTATTGTTTATTATTATATTGTGATATTAGGTGAAAAATGTTGACATCTCTTTGTGGGAATATGTGCAGCGTAAACAGTGACAAGTGGAAGACCCTGGATTGAGGAAGATATGGTTCGTAACAGTACCCAAAATTGGCAACGCTCAATTTGCTGATGGTCATGGTACAAGGCGAACTGTCAAAGAATGCAATTGTAAAGACCCCAATACCAAAGACATTTTGGCATCGATTAGAACTACAAATCCGCTTGAGACCATGAGAAAAGTGGTGCTGGGGAACCATGGCGGACGTGTTTACCAACTACTATCCATTACCCTAAGAAGCAGGTTGACGACTACGAACAGGAGCTTTGCTTCCGGACTCGAAAATTACAAGGGACTCTATATCCAAGAAAGCAAGATGACAGTAAAAATCCCAACCTGACCGGTGGGCACTGACGAAGAATTTGTGCTAAGGAGTTCCGCATTGGTACCAGACCCTGAAAGCAGCACCCTCTCCAGCCTGCTTCCAATGCTACCTGCCTGCAACCTGCTCTCTCCCTGCTCGAAGGCACACAAACGAAGCCCCTCCGCAGCGTCTCCCACCCGACGCAATGCGCAGAATTCGCGGTTATCTGTTTCAACTTCCTGTGCAGTTCGTTCCCCAGCGCGAGTATTGTTTCTAAGTTCTCGCACAGACGCGGGGGTCGTTCAACGGACTCCGTTTAATTTGTCTTTGCAATCGATATCTCCCTCTCGACCCCACCCGCTTTGCAAGGCCTGCTGCTGCTACTGCGAATGTGCCCTGGGGGCGCGACTCACATCTGTAAGAAAAATGTGGAAACTTTGCGCTTAATCGATGAGTTCTCTCCTGTTGCTCCATAATAGAAGTTTACTGTTCTCCAATTCTGAGATGCGAACAAAAGAATGAAAATTCAATGAAACATTTGTTTTCGTTCGGCGTTTGTTTCAAATTAACCGTGTAATTTAAACGAGAAAACTGTCAAATATGAGAAATGTGGCATTGAAAACGGACACAAAAGTTTATATATTTCAATTAGATCATTTTACAGTGAAATCTCGATATCTTTAATAAGAAAGCACAATTAAAAAAGTTCAAATTATCGGCTGTTTACGAATGTCGAGATTCCGACTGTGAACGCAAAGTATATGAGCGTGATGAAGGGAAATGGAAAAGAGAGAATGGACTGAATACCTGAAATTGACCTTGTGTGAGTTTTTTGTAATGCAGAATTTGAGTTCGGAGGAAATAAAACGCTTTATGAAATAATTACTACGAAGGACGTCCGATCCCACTGCCATCAATATCGCATGTTAGATACAAGAAGTTTTCGTTTTTCGCAGTTTTCATTTAAAAAGGGGTATCATTTTCCACACATTTTCTCCTTAGTAAATTATGTGAACTTGGTAATTGATGGGGTGGGGCTGTAGTTTAAGTGGGGCTTAGTTCACCGTACTCTGTTGTCAGGTAAAATAAATGTCAGGCGATGTTTGTAATGGCGATAGGAGCAAAGGGATTAGATATATCGCTGTATCCAATTGTGCCATCTCCAGTAGTTCAGTAGAAGTAGCAAATTTTACGATTTGGCACATTTTTAAACTTAACTTCGTATTTTTTCTTGATATATGCATCAATATAACATCTTTAAAACAAAAAAGAAAAATCGTGTTATCGGGTTTATATATTGAGGTTCTATCAATGAGAGAATTATTTATTAAAATTATAGGCGGTGGATATATTAAAATTTGAATTACATGTACGTTTAACAGCCAGAAAGACAGTAAGTTACCGCGGTTAGAATTTTCTACATATTTACAATGCCCATACTTTGATAGCTTTACTATTTTGGAATTTTTTTAATATGCTTGATCCTGTGGTTAATTATAGAAATCACAGTACAAGACAAGATAACGTAAAAATCACGTACCATTCATTACTACGTTATTCAAAATGTGATTGACATTTCTACCACTCCAGATGAGGCCACAAACGGGGGCTTTGATTGTTAGAACACAGTTCGACCACTGATCCTGTCGTGTGGTGTACCGCAAACAAGCGGCGTACCACCATTTTCACTTCAGTACAAAACATTAGGTGTCTGGCTAAACTCACACTACTGTCAAACATTACAATTGCGAATACCAATTTCAGTTCCTAGTAATTAATACGATTTTTTCAGAGTATTAATTAAAACACAGAATAAATCGAAATTTTATGAATACAATACAGTAAAATCAATCATAGTCTAAATGAAAGGCTTTAATTTTCAGTCATAGTAATACCTCCGTAGTCTATAATAAGCATAGCGTATCAGAAAAAAGTATGACATTTTGTCCTGTTATTTTGAAGGTTAATAAATAGGTACAATTCTTTTCAAGTACTGTTGATATGCAGCCACCTAAAATATTAAGATCACGTAAAAAAATAAATTATAATATTTCAAAAGTTGTACGAAAATTGTAATATTATATTTTTTTACAACAGAAGCCATGAAGCCACATTAATATTTCCACAACGCGCCAGAACGTATTTCTTTAGGCTACAAGTTTGAGATTACTCGAGGATTAACTCTCATTCCCGTCTTCATCTTTAAAGTGTTTTTTTTTTCTTATACATTTTCGGACTATTTACTTAGGGTCATAGTCATTCTTTTCTAATCCCAACACA
>BOPP01000037.1:5904665-5918369 GCA_017312745.1 Gryllus bimaculatus
GGATGCTGTTGCCACCGATGTTTCAGTACAGTGATGCGGGTTCCATAAGTAGATGGAACGTACTTCAAAGATATCACTACGTCAAAATATGCGCGTCAAAATAAGAATATTAAAAAAAGGTTAATTACTGTGCTAGAAATGCATCAACGTGTATTTGCACATGAAAATATCTCCCAAAGTTATTTACTTCTCATATCTCCCAATATTCTAAGAGTACCTATTGGATATCGATCTTTATAATAATCACGCAATTAAGATTTTCTATACTCATACACTGCAATTTATACTACCAACTTGTTCTATAGGATATATTTTCTCACATTATCCGAGGCACCTAGACAAGATCACTTGAAAAGAGGGTTTTTTGCTTTGAGTACAGGGAAATCACCTCCAGAAGATGAGATGCTGTAGCCAGTACCACATATCCTAACGGGTAGGCAGGTCGGGATGCAGCACGCTACACTGGCTGAGAAACCGAAAATACAAGGAAGGTAAGAATTAGGATAGACGCGAAAAATATAAGATTCTTGAAACATATATCGGTGCAATGAAATACGTAAGTAGTGATTCAAATGATGTGATTTTGTTCAATCTTTGCAATAACGCCCAAAAAGCTCTAATTAAATTACATTAATTTTATCCAAGACTTTCAGAGAGACACAGAGGGAGACACACCCTTCTTTGGATGATTGGAGTTCATCCATCTTTTTCGGTTGACTGTCTGCATTCTTTCACGTTATTCAACAGAACATACGAGTATACAACAAGTATGATTTCTTGTATCGAGTAGATAAATTGTCAATTATGATTTACGCTATCACTTATTATTAGAAGAAGAAATCGTGGCGTGGAAGAAGATTTCTATTACAAATCGCAATGCTCAATTATAACTTAATTTAACCTGGAAGAAAATCAATTAGGACGGAAGAAAATTAGCAGATATAAGTCAAAAGAAACGAACGAAAGAAGCAAGCCAAAAGCGTAGGCGAAAGAAAGAAACGAAAACCACCGTTCAAAATTCCTTTTTTCAAAGACGAACCAATAAAGGAGCTTAAGTGAAGGGACACACATCAGCAAAGGAGGGTCACTGTCTGCGATACCCTCCGAAGGGGGCGGGGCTTTCTGCAGCACGAGGGAGGGAACTGCTGCTTGCAGTGGGGCAGGCCCGGGCGACAGTCTGCGAGAAGCATGGCTCTGTGGGGAGATACCGCGGCGCCTGGTGCAGGAAGCACGAGGGGGCGAGGCAGCGCGCTGAGGGGATGGAACGACGGCTGCGAGGGGGGGTTGCAACGCAACCGCTGCCAGAGGGTGTGTTTTGTTCTAAGGAAAAATTCCTTTGGAGGAGTTCAATTGAAGCAACGAACCCGCTTGAAGTGTGTTGAAACGAAAGAGCTCAAACGGGCAAAGTGGAGTCGATTTCAGCCAAAGGAAAGTTAAGAGTCTAGCTGTTTGACTGTTTCTGTCAAACTGTAGTGGTCTCGCTGAATTTGACAGCATCATATATCCCGCTTCAGATTATTACGCACATGGAATGTAAGGTAATAAAGAGATGAAAGATTTAAACTGCTCAAAGAGAAATATGTTATGAGTTTCGCTTATATTAGGAGATAGTAACTTCACAAAATAATTCCATTAGTGAGGTTAAATGGTAGAAGCTACCACCAAAACGTTTCGTGGGATTCTTCTAAAACGTACAGCCAAAATTTCAAACTTATGCCCTCGTTCTGATATCATCGGTCGGTGATATTCCAAAGGGCATCTCGTTCATAAAATAACAAAACACGTTCGCCTACTTCCATATTCAATGTCTTCGTTCCTACAAATTTAAGTCCATTTGATGCTGATTTGACGGCATGTAGCATTGTCCACATTACCCAGAAATAACCACACGAAGAGTGAGCGGTCCTGTCCCTTAGGGAGTTTGAAAAATATTTTATCATAAGCGATTACGTTCACCCGAACGTAAATTCCGCCGAAGACGGATACACTATAATCGCACAACTACACGTTTCCTCATACGTGATCCGCCAGAACTGGTACAGTTTCTGAAACAGAGAACTTAAAATCTCAAGATGCAAGTTGGAACTTGTCGTAGACAGTTATCGTTGGTGATATTCTGGTTCGCTTCCACGCTTGTGGAATCAAAATTGGTGTATTCAGTTATATATTCATTGCAAAAAAGGAAAGAATATCGATTTCTAGGCACAGATTGGAGGGAGGAAAGAAATGAAAAACTGTGATATCTTGGGGTAATGCATAATGATAGTATAGACATCACTAAACATCACTAAGCTTTCACTTTGAATTATGCAGACAATCAGAGGTAACAAGTAATGAATATGAAAGTTTTACAGTTATTTCGTTAACAATTATTACAAAGGATTTCGAATCGAATATTAAGGCACGTGCATCACGGCCATCAGCACACATAGTAAAGATCGTTGTAATGGAATATAGATTTTTTTCGGAACAGGTCAATGTCGGTTGCAGTTGAGAGGAAAGGTTGTGGTGGCGGCTTCGAGAGAGGATAGTGATCCGATGGCTGCTGAGATGTAGTTGCAGAAGCAGCATGTAGGTGGTAATATTTCTAGTAGATGTTACTAATAGCAGTTCCTAAATGGATATGGGCCACTGAAGTTTCACTTTCTATCTCTGTATCCCTCTCTCTCTCCGATTCTAGCGCTCTCTCCCATTCTATATATCTTTCCCATTCTATCTCTCTCTCGCATTATAGCTTTCTCTGACTCTCTCCACCCTCTCTCCCTCTCTCTGAGTCTCTATCTCTCCCTCTCAGTCTTTTTCTCTATATGTCTCTCTCCCACATACGCACACGCACACACAGTAGACGAAAGTCAAATTGAAGTAGGGGGCTGCTTTGGAGCGATAATGGGGGCGGTAAACGAATGTCTCAGCAACGAAAGTGAAAACTGAATGAAGTCGTAGTCACAATAGCGATGATATTGACAGACATACTGAAACTGATAGAGATAGAAACAATTGCGATTCTGATGAAAGTGACGCACACATGCTAAATATTTTTAACACGTTGCAGAGAAGGCGATGATGGTGATAATAACGATAATGATAAAGTAAAATGATTGTTCTGGAGTTTATCGTATGGGCGTCAGTGGCAGTGGTAGTGATACAAGGGCGCTATTATGGTACAAATATTAGTCTCGAGGAGGTGTGGCCCAGTGTGACGTGGATGCGATGAGACCTCGACGAAGATGAGATTAGGTCGCAGAGAAGATCCGGAGTGAGTACGGTGTGCTGTGAACTGGAGACTGGGATGAGTCGGAGACGAATAGATAGGAGGCAAGAAGCGGGGCAAGGCAGAACCAGGGGAAGACGGGGATGTGCCAGAGACGGAGAGATGTGGGGAGGGAGTAGCGGGGGCAGTACACACCCAAGGTGTAGCAAAGGTGTTGAGATGAAGGGAGGAGACGGAGGCAGCGAAAATTGCTGTAGGGGCGGAAACAGCGATGCGACGGTAACAGAGAGATGAGGGTAGGGAGTAGTAGGGTTGGGACAGACGCACGGAGAGTCTGGGGAACTGTAAGGAGGGTGCTGGGATCAGAGTTGAAGGGAAGAGGGGTAGGAGCCGGTGTTAGGGTAGAATCAGCGTGGGTCGAAGACAGGGATGAGTTGAAGACGGAGACGAGTCAGAGTCGGAGAGATGAGAGGACGGGATAGCGGGGAAAGGCGAGACCCCGGATGAGGCGGGGTCAGCGGCGGGAAGAGAGCGAGATGAAGAGACGGGTCCGCGCCGCGGCGACAATGACAGCGTCAGACAGCGGTGGCGCCTCCAACTGGCAGGCGCGGCGGAGGCACCCATCCCCCAAGAGCCCGGGGCGTCTTAGGTCCCCAGGGGCGCGGCACACCCGGCGGGCGGCGGGTCTCGGGCGGGGCGTGGTGTTGTTGCTGGGTTGCGGCCGATCGCTCCGCTGGTTGTTAATTTAGAAGGACGTAGCCGCCCTCGTCGGCGCCCGGGGGACTGCGGTCGGCCGAGAGAGCGCCGACGCCGGCCACTCGCCCACGCAGAAGCGCCCACCCTGACCACGCCACACCCTCCCGCCCCCCCCGCTCCCGCCCAACCTCCCCTGCACGCGTCATGCTCGTCGCTTCTTTTGTCCCTACAAATCATGTTATGGCCCTTTCCCGCTCAGCCTCTGTCGTATCTCCTACTCGTATCATGGATCTCATCCACCCATCACCCTACCCGCCCAGCTTTCGTTTCCAACGCTTTTCTGTGATCACCCGTCACATTCGCCCCGTTTCGGTCCTTCCTCGCATCCACCCACTCCTCGCTACTGCCATCACCTTCAGACTCTATTCCGCGTGCCTCATCGCAACCCGTGCCTTACCCACGTCTCTGTTCCCTTTCTCAACACGGTCTTCTTTCTCACTAGTCCACCTGGGCAACAGTGTCTCTTGCCACCACTGCTTCCCTTTCCACCACCACCTTTCTCGCCACTCGCTCTTTACAACAAAGTATCCATTTTCAACAATGTTCCCCTTTCCAACAACGCCCCCTTCCCAACAATGTCCCCCTTCACAACAATGTATCCTACCAACAATGTATATCTTCTCAACAATGTGTCCCTTCTCAACAATGCATCCGTTCAACAATTGTCTCCCTTCCACATATGTCTCCCCTTTTTCACACGTCTCCCCTCTACAGCTGTGTTCCGTTCACACCTATCATCCTTGTACAAATACAAGAGACTCTTTATCACTACTGCTTCCGCTCCAGCCCGTCGGCTCTTTTCCCGTGCTCGTCATCGAAGATTCTCTATAACATCGCGGTGTCACTTCGGAGAGTCGTCACCTGATCTTATCAACTTTTCGTCTTCGCAGAGCACATGCACACACAATAGTAAGTCCCAACATATTCCTCTGAATCTGCGTTAAATTCAGTAACCTGGCAATTATAATATTTAACAGAACTATGTTTCACTGTGAACGGAAGCATTGTACAGTAATAAATCAATATCTATCGTTTTGATCATTTCAAGCTTGAGATGTAGTATTCTGGAATGTTGAATATTAGCTGGGTCATTTATTTTTGGTCTGCTTTGATCTGAGTAAATTTGTAAGGAAACGAACAAGCTTTTTGTGTCTAGTAACGAATAATGCAAAATATCTCTTCAGGCAAAGATAACGTAGAGATCAAACAAAATTCATTCTCTGGAATCCTGGCTGCTACGTGGTAAGTCTTTCCTCTAGATAATTATGTCAATCCTAGATGAAAATTCTGGATAAATATCTTGTGCATGAATGAGCAAAATGTAAAACGAAACATTCAGGATACGAATCACTTAATTATTGAAGGTTTTGATGCAGCCAAAGTAAGAACATAAAGCTGAAATTCAAAAACTCAAGGAAGGCAAACCATTTGGTAACTTTTGCTGTCTTATCTGGGTATGCCATAATCCTTTCAAACATTATCTTCGGTCAGTAAAATTAATGCGGGTGACTTTACACCAGTGAACGGGAAATTTTGAGTGATCGAGAACCTTACGTAATATATATTCTATTTTACCGAGACTCCTGATATTTCATTTTCAACAGCAAATTTAATAAAGTCTCGTCTGCAGATGCAAACCTATTCGCTACCACGACTCCGTGTAAAACATTCCGCAATCGCATATCTAGCCATAAATTTCTCGTCCCCTCAGGAAAGAAGAATATTTCCAAGAGCACCGGCTCGAAGGGGATACCAGCGGAGGCAATATTACTTCCCAGTAGTACCACGCACCCTCCAGCAACCCCTAGAGAGATTAAACCTACCCCACCGAATGTGGTGACACCTGGGCGAACGTCAACATGTCCTGTGCGCTCCACAAAATTGCAATATATTGTTTTGTGTCTCCGCGTAACCTCGTATAAAGTGTCATGTCGCAGGTGAAGTACGCAGACAACACACGCAAACAAAAGGAAATATAAATATAAACTTACATGTTTTCTGACCCCTAACGACCATACCGTGCAACTGAATCCAAACCGAGTTTTGATAGAGACCGTAAAACATAAGCAACGACAAATGTATGCAATATCATTCAGAACCATAAAAATGAAGATGAATTAATAATGGAAATAACAATTGGCACAAAAAGACAAAGTGACAACAGCCAAATGTTTAACAATGTTTTGTTTCTTTTCTAAAAACTTTTAACTTCACTGAGTAAAAATGGTAGAATGACAGAAACTTCCGACAATTTTTACATCAAGATTCTTTCTTTTAAGTTGATACACCTTCGCCCTCGAGAACGGGAAACGTAACATCAAGGGACATGGTTAAGGTTTCAAGTTGTTCAATTTCCTCCCATCTGCATTTAGGTATGTTTCAAATTGTCTTACATTCTTCTACTAGATCTTTGCACTTCGGCAGTTAATATAAGTATACTCCTTTGAGGTCTAATGACCACCATTAGTGGCTACTTTTAAGGCTAAGTCGAGTATTGTTTTGGGGGAAGGGATTCTACACGCTCTGATGTCCTGTGTTGTTTGTCCATTAAATGAACAAACGTATTCAGAATACGTATTAAGAATACGACTTGGTTTCGCATAATTTGGAAGAAATAAAAGTAATATTAAAAACAAGATTTTCTTTCCAATCTCCATTTCCTTCTCCGATAATAAGAGGAGTGATTATAAAAAGAGCAGATCTTCACTCTCCATTGAACTCTCTGAATTTTCGAAAAGTCACTTTTCGATAAGATTGCAAAGCAAATGTACTGTTGTAGCACCACTGCCTCAAAGATTTATCACAGCAACATTGTAAATCATAATAATTCACGAAAGATCGTCATGAACATCTGTGAACACCCTTATATCCTTTGATATAAAGAAAGCCAAACGCAAGCCGTTACTTGGTACCGTGAATGGAAAAAAGGAGAAAGAGTTTAATCTCATGCATCCGCAGGAATAATACGACATTTAATAATTTATCACCACGAAGATTGCCACTGTCATTATTTAAAACCCTTCATCTTACCCTTAATTCCCACAATAATTCTCAAAAATACAGTATAATAATACAGTATCCTTCTCACATTAACAATTAATATGTCCCATTTCGTACTTAATCCAAATTTAAAACAAAAATCAAACTAGCGCTATTTACATAAGTATCCAGCATTGCCACAACACGGTTGCACCTAAACCCCACGCGCAGAGGGCGCCGACGGGTGCCCAGAGAGCCGTGCGCCCTAAATCCCGCCCGGCCCCTACCGTGGCGCCCCTGGCGGCGACGAGCGTCGCGCGTAACTCAGGGCGCGCGGCTACTCGCCTGCGCGCGCGGGGCACCCACCGTCCCATGCGTCACGTGCACCCGTCTTATTTGCTTATTTCACAGCCGCTTCCCCGACACGCACAATGTGCCGCGTGCGGAGATCGCGTTGGTCAAAAAATACTTCTTTTCAATACCAAACAAACATGAATTGAATTGAATTTATGTCTTCTTTGTACGTGGCGAGACGTGGTGCTCTTCCGTCTGACCAAGCAAATTTCGCTACGTTCCTTTCACCAGCTAGCAGAGAAAGGAGGTATTTCTTGGGCGAGAAACAGGCGATTTGAATTTAGCTCAGAGGCGTCATTTAGGCTTGAGGATATTTTAGATGTAGGTAAATCTACGAAGGATTTTTTCGTCCTTAAATCCACGGCTTCGATCGGGTTTGAACCCGCCAACTAGCGTACAACAGTCCAGTATGCTAACCACCATCGCTGCGAGCGGGGGGATTGCAATATGGGGATCTTGACATTCCGGTACGGGTGCGTGAAGCTAAACTCCACTTCTAGCCAGGTCAAATACAACCGCCTCTTGAATGAGGTTCCTAGCGGTCGGCTGCCCTGATCGGTAGTTTTCCGGAGTTCCTCCGATCAACACCAGACGAATGTCGGAGCAGTATCCTAGCAAACGGGCCACAGACAGCGCGCGATCTTTCCTTCCTCTTCCTTATCCTATCCTTACCTCTACATACACACACTTACATGTATTACACTATCACACATGGGTGGTGTCCGCTGGTACGATATAACCAGGATGAGGAAAACACGTCAGCCGACGTGAAGTAAAGCGCCGGATCTCGCCATCCAGAAGGGGAAGATCACCACCATATTCCCCAAATATACACAAGCACTTCACTTACGGGACTAATGACAATAGACGTTGACGCGCCCGAAAACACGAAATATACAATTACCCAATCAATGCAAGTGACTCATATTCAGTACCCTCCACCTCACTGTTTTTGTTTTTGTTTGCCACGACGCTGGCTTCGTCCCGCATCGTTCGTTCTCGTCCATGCCGCAGGCGTCGCACTGCGCGGGCGGGCGCAGGCGGGCGGGGAGTCATTTGGGGAAGAGCCGGGCTGCGGTGAGGAGCGGAGAGCCAATGCTTCAGGCGCTCTCGCCGCGGACCCTCGTGTTGTTCCGGTTCGGGCGCCGTGATTACTCGTGGCGGGACGGATGCCGTGGGATTTGGGGACCTCACATATTAGCGAGACCCTCCCGGCGCCAACGCGGGCGCCGGCGGGGCTGCCTGCACTCTTTGCCTGCCACTCCTTGCCCCCGCCCGGCTCCTCGTGGCGGCGGCTCGCAAAGCGGTCGCGACTGACTGGTTCAAAGAAACGAAGTAAAGAACGTGTTATGAATGGTTGAGCGAGTAAGGGAGCGAATCATTGCGGAGTGACTGATTCAAAGAACCGATGTAATGAACGAGTTATAAACGAATGGCAGTTTAGGGAAAGAATGAGTGGTGACGAGTGACTGATTCCCAGAACCAAAGAATTATTAATGAACGAATGGCGACTTACGGAGCGAATGAGTGATGGCGAGTGACCGATTCGAAGAAATTAAGAAATGAATTATTAATGAATGAATGGCGACTTACGGAACGAATAAGTGGTGGCGTGTGGCTGATTCAAAGGAACGACGTAAAGAATGAGGATGAGGAATAAACGAATGACTGAGGCAGGGGGAGTTAGGGAGTGGAAGAATGAATAAAAGGAGTAAGAGCTCTAGTGATGATTTATGTGAATGATGGATTTATGATGCCTGTGAATGAATGAAAACAGTAATAAAACAGTGAACATCGAAATAAATACGAGTTTGCCAAAATACAATTTCATATTTAATAATATACTTTTTTATCTGTAAGTACTGTAGTATATTGTGCATCAAACATCACAGCAATGAAAAAATCGCAAACTTTAAACGTAATGTCATACGTACGAGTATTAATATTTTTTTAAACAACAGCAATTTCTCTTTTTCTTAATCATCCGTATCTCTTTTTTTCCTATATCATCTCAATTATGTTTATCACCTGAAATCAGCTAAATATAAACATGACTAATAAAAATGGAATGCTATTTTATTACTGAGTTTTTTATAATTTCTAAATCTCCAAGAAATAATAATATTGCAGAAGAGCTTTGATCAAACTTCTCCCTTATTCCATTCAGTAAGAAATTTACTGCATATTTGAATTTGTAGAGCAACCAAAAGGAAAACCCAATATAGCATTGTTCATCAAACAAAACGTAATCACAATAAAGAAACACCAACAACACAAACTTATTAAGAAGCCAGTACTGCGTAAGCCTGCTCACCAAATTCAAACGGACGAAAAAGCACTCTTGTTACCTTCCCGCAGCAAACCACAACGACACCGTTTTTTTCTCCTCAAACGAGTTAAGATCCTCTAGAAAGACAAGTCGTTTTAGTCGCGGTGTGGCGGGAGGGGGCGAGAAACTAAGTTCCAACGGCTTTGTCACTTGTTTTCTTCCTAGCGAGCGAGCACTCCCGCAAGTCGTTATTTTCGCGAGTGTCGTTTTACGTTAAGTAGAGACGAGAGAACACGAGCGCAGAAGAAGACCCCACCCCCCGCGACTTGCAACGCCTCGACGTCGACGATGACGACAAGTCTCACAGCCGCAAGTCGCCGTCGTCGCGTCAAAGTGCGGGGTCGCTTTCGCATTGAATTCGGCCGGCCGGCCGGCCGGCCGGCCGGCCGGGCGCCCGACGACCCGACGACCGACCGACCCGACGACCGATCCGACCGCCCGACCGGACCGACCGACGACCGAGCCCGAGTCGCGCGCCCGACCGACGCACCGACCAGACCGACCGCGACCGACGCCCGACCGGACCGCACCGACCGTCCGACCGCTCCCCGGACGCGACCGACGCCCCAGACCGTCCGCCCAGACCGACCCGACCGGCACCGAACCGACCGGACCGCCGAACCGACCCGACCGACCGACCGCGCGCCGCCGCCGCCGCCGCCGCCGCCGACCGACCCGACCGACCCGACCGACCGACCGACCGACCGACCGGACCGACCGACCGACCGACCGACGACCGACCGAGCCCGACCGACCCGCCCGACCGACCGACCGACCGACCGACCGACCGACCGACCGATCCGAAGACAGACCAGACGACCGACGCGACCGAGAACAGACCATCAGCCGTGGCGCGGGCTCCGGCGCGGCGCGCCGCGTTATAGCCGGGAGAACATCACCCCTCAATCGTTGAATGACCGTGATGAATGATAGCGGACGCCCAGGGTTTTGAGCGCGCGAGTGAGTTGGGCGGTTTGACGCGGTGAAGTGCGGGGAGTAGGAGGAGTGTGAGAGCGCGAGGATACCTTGACCTCATGATATCGGGCACCTGAACTGAAATTGAATCGTTTATTGCAGAAACCCGTCAAACGCCATATTCCTTGCTTCGAGACAACTGAGAAAAGTCTCCCAATTTATCTGATTTCAAAATAAGTTTATTTATTAAAGCAATATATAAATTAATATATTTTATATAAATATGCACTAAACAATGTGTCTATCCTCTTGGAACAATAATCCGCCGCTTAGGTGTGTTTTAGATTTTGGCGTTTGACGGGTTTCTAAAGTAAACGATTCAGTTTTTGTGAAGTGACATTCACCAATTCGTACCTTACACGCAGAGTTTGACAGATTGGGAATTTTTCTCTCCAAAATTGAAAGTTTTTCGTTGTGTGGAAAGAATGGGGGAATATAAATGGACGATGACATTTTTTTTGGGGGGGGAGGGGAATTATTTTTATCCAGAGTCGAGTTAGAGATATTTTTCTCTCAATTATTATGAATCCAAACATTATTTTCTCTCATTTTTATATATAAAAAAGAGAAAAATAAGCTGGAATCTCAGAGAAAGAAAACCATGAGGAAAACAAAGATAGGGTTTTAAACAGCCCTAAGGACAATGATGGGTTGTATTTGAATTTTTTTGATTTAAAGGGACGGCCAATGGAATCCTCAGAGGCAACTCATGTCGTTGGTCCATAATTGGACAATATTTTTCGTTTCAAACTTGGGGAATTTTGTTTCATTGGAGAGGTTATTTGGAGAATTCCCTTAGTAGTGGTGAGGAAAGAGCTGGCAATACTCCGAGCAGCCCTGTTTATATCATAAGCTTTTAGAAAAATACTAGTCAGGAATTTATCAAGACGTTCTGTTGGCTTTTTTGATCAATCTTAATGTAATAATTACTTTTTTTCGGTCAGACACATGCATGTGTGTATGTATGTATGTACGTTAACATCCTACCTCTTTACATCGTAGAGGCCTACCAGAAGTGCCCCGGACTTGCGGCAATAGGTACGTGTGGTTAGCACATAGCCAACCGTACGCTGTTTTCTGGTCTTTTCAATATGAAAAGTAAGCTTTCTCATCGTCACACAGCATCGGATACTGGGACAATGCAGGGAAAGCGCAGAATTAATGTTCGCCCAGACCAGGAATGGAACCGGGGATTGATCCGTAAAAATTTTAAATGCAGTTTAGTTATTTGTAAGTTTCGTTGTGTCACAATTAGATGGTTAATTGAAGGTAAAATAGTACCTCATTTTCCATTCATGGTTAGCTGCTACTAGGTCAGGGTAAAAGATACAAAAAGGAGGAATGGAACATGAACAAATAATGAAAGAACGACCAAATGATGGTAAAAGAAAGAGAGATACAAGACAGAAAGACCTTGAAGAAATAATTGAGGTAAAATAAAAAGGGTACAGTAAAAGATGGGGATAAGTGTAAAGAAAATAATGAGGTAAAGAAGAAAGAGACACCGCCAGTGTAAACGACTGAACAAAAGTGCGATACATCAGTGGTAAAAACTCAAGTGAAGGGAAAACCTAGAGACCTCAACTTTTCGAAAAGCTCACAGTTAAGATAAAAGATAGAAACGGCCATCAATACATGGCCATAGATGTGAATCGAGTGTGGGACTGGTTGAGAGTTCAGAATAACACGCCATAGCCTCATCTCAATTTCCCCTATTCCCAGAGCCTCTCTCAGCTACCGACGCGCGCTCTAACTTTCGACAAACTTTCAGGATTATCACATTATGCGGATGGCTTAATGAAAACTTGAGACTCCTCTTGGAATCTCATCAACCCTTGTCAAGCCATCAAATCGTGCGCTCACACGTTATCCAGTAGTCGCGCTGTGACACCCGTCCCCACTGCAGCGGCATGGCAGGTAAGCTCTCAGTGTTGATGCTACGGGGTGTCAATCTTGTTAGATGTTCCCATGAGAAGACGTCATACAGTGTGACACCGGTGCTGGGGATTTTGCTCGATGAGGCGACAGACTGTCTATCAAAAAACAAGTTTGTGGTAACAGAATGAAAATATGCTTCACCTTTTATTCTCTCAAAAAATAGAAATTTTACTCTTAGCAAACTGAAACTGTTACAACTGGAAAGAAAAATGATATTGAGATATTTTTTCCGATGCCATATATAAAAAACAATATTATTTTGAAAACAAATGCAGTTCACTTTGGAGAACCACAGTCACTAAAGAATTTTCCACGAAAATAAATCTGTTGTGTGCTGTTTCAATTTAGATTTTACAATCGAAGAAATTGAATTTTTCGGATAATATTGGTGGAAAAATACTCAATTCTCGCAAATTCAGTTTTTGAAAATTATTCAAAACCACAATAAAGAATTAAATCAGTGGCAACTTTCAAGGATAAAGGCCGAAAAGGAAACTGTATTCGGATTCTACTTTTCATAAATCCGATTGTATTAAGAAAACCTGAGTACCCAATTTCGTTTCCGGGATCAATACTGGGAAGATGAATCTCGTTTAACAATAACTTGTAATGTTAAAAACGTTTCACAAACAGCAAAAATCTTTTAAAATTCTCAATATTTACTAGCGTGATTAAGTAAAGGCTCAGTTTACCTCTTAGTTACGTAAATGCTGAAAAAATAAGTTTCAACGACGCAAGTATTTATAAATACTATAAATAGTATTTACGACGAGTAAAACCTGGTATTTAACATGTATCCCGAGAAACATAAGTATTTACTTCAAACGATTCTTATACTTTTATTCAGATCTCATGACAACTTACTACCTACAGAATATCGCATAAACAGAAGAAACACTAATGTGCTTGCCACAGAATGCGCTTTGGCAAGGGAAGTGCCCTTTGTCTAAGGATCCAGGTTGCGTCGTCGGACAACTGGCAGAGCACGCGACGCCTTATCTTGACCCCATCACGCTGACCCCTCTCCGTCCACGCCACTCTTCCACTCTCCCTCAACATGCCTCCGCCCCGCCTTCGCTCCGCCTACGCTCCGCCTACGCCCCGCCTACGCCCCGCCTACGCCCCGCCTACGCCCCGCCTACGCCCCGCCTCTACCCTGCCT
>BOPP01000037.1:5918382-5934950 GCA_017312745.1 Gryllus bimaculatus
ACCCCGCCTCTATCCCGCCTCTACCCCGCCTCTTCCACGCCTCTTCCACGCCTCCGCTCCGTCTCTGTCACGCCACCGCCCTAGTTCCGCACTGTCCCCGCCCCACGCTGATCCATCTAGTCTCCACATTACCTCCTTCCCACCATGTAATTTCGAATCAAAACCCACTCATTATCCGCCTCCGCCTCTTGTCACATCCGGTGGCTGGCCCCACCCTCATTACTCGCTCCCATGCCGCCTCGGCCCCACGTCACTGTCCTCGGTCACTACGACTGTTAATCAGTGCCCGGAACGCGCAGTTTTTACAACTATTTCCTGAATGAGAGCATGGTCTTCATTTTTTTCTTTACTCGACCCATTGATCTCCACAATGAACCTCCACTTCGATCGCCCAGAAAATAATAATAATAATAATATAAAATGTTTGTCACCACCAAACTTCGAGAAAAAGTACCATTGTATCTGCGTATATCATCACAATCAATTTTACCACTACGTTACTTTAACTACTGTGTTCTGATTCTTATAACAATGTTCTTCTACTTACCCTGGGATGGGTAAAATGACTTCAAAGGTGACTAATGTTTATAAATTATTAAAGAAATGGAGCAATGGCGGAATGAAAGGTAATGAAAATGGGAGAATCCCGAGAAATCTTGCCGCACCTGCCATGTCCGTTACAAAATTAATAGTAATCCTCTGGGAATCGATCCCGGGTCCTAGCGATGAACAGCAAGGAATATGGTCATTCGTGGCATTAATAAAAAGAGATTATCATTATAAAAAAATGCAGATCAGTTTGAGGTTTACTTTTGTAGAACAGAAAACGTGAAGCTTGTTTCAAACCATGGGTTTACTTTAGAAGATAGAGTGGATACAGATACTATGGCAATTTAATACTTAAATTTTAATATACTTCAAACCGATAAAATATTCTCAATTTTAATATAAATGGTTGCATTTAAATGATATCGTAGGCTTTCATGATCTGAGCTGTCCGGCTGTCCGGGCCGCGTCGAAGGCTGAGGTGCCGACGTTTCGACCAATATATCGCGGTCCTCTTCAGGGCTGTAGTGAACAGTATCCCTGTTGCACAACGCACATACGTAAATGCACATACGAAATTTACAGTCAGAAGTATTCTGTAAAAAGAACATTCTATCATACTACTAAAAATACTTTACTGAACTTGCAGAACATTTCCTTTCTTATCGCAGCGTGAAAGATAAACACATATAATGTATATTAATATGATTTTCATATTAAAGATAACTGAAAGATATCTTAAGCCTAAGGTATTTCTACAATGCAAAGGAACTTGCAATACATAAATTCTTAACAGCTTAAATTATTAAAAAATTGCGTATAATAAACAGCAAAAGAGACATGGCAAATACTACATTTTAAAACAATAGTTAACTTAAAATTACTTATAAAAACTTTTAAAATAATATTGCGTTGCGTACGTAAAAAGCTACATATTACTTAAACTCATGAATCTGGAATACGCGTCTGCCATTCCTTCTAATCGCCTAATACAGAGATATTCCGTCTTCCTGTGGCACAAAGGACAAGGAGTAAAAAAGAAGATCCATACTCTACCGTCCACTTCGACATCCAAGGCTCAGAGATGGCTTCTTGAGACTTCCGGGAACGACATTGTTCCCTTTGTACCTCAGAAGCCGGGAGAAGAATTAAGTTGCATCCTTGTTTGCGGACCTGCAACCATTGTGTCCCACAATGGGCCGCCAGCGACAGTGCTGCTGAGGACACCCAAAGCGGAGTTTTGCGTAGCACACTCCAGAAAGAAGGATCTTCAATGGCATGTTTCACGAAAGAAGAAGAAGAACAGGTACACTTCATTATTAAAGAGGTTGTAATAATGGATTGCATCGGAAAGAAAGTACGCAGGCATCTTCTCTCTGTGTGTATTGAGCTTTAGATGTTTCTGGGAAACGGAAATGTACTCTGTTATTTCGCTTTAAACACAGTTTGTGACTTTCAAAATTGGCTCAGATGTTCATGCATCAAATAATTTTAATTGCTAAGACACAAAAAAGCTCGGAGTCATACGTTCAAAGATATCCATTGTCTCTTAGTGTGTTCGCCTACCAGACTATCGAGGAATTGACGAGGAACGTTGAATGAACAGTGTTGAAAATGTTTTACAACAAAACATTAAACCAATGAAAGTAAACAATTCACCATTTCTATTAAATATTCTAACAACAATTTTTACTCGTACAACATGTTCAATAATAATTCGCAGGACGAATTGCGCAAGATAAAAATATCCACTAACTCTGCATTTAATGTCTAAAAAGTTAACTCATACGAATTTTGATTGACATACTCATTATATCACCATACTTTATTATTATTATTATTATTATTATTATTATTATTATTATTATTATTATTATTATCACCAGAGCTTATTTTTAGAAAAAGTTAACTGGTACTATCCGATTCATCTCTTGAATTAGCGACGCTTTCATAACACTTCACTACATTGCGGACGCCGTCGGCTTTGAAGAATTGCTTGTAAAAATTATTAACGGTTTGTTATTATCCTAATTAAGAAGCGACCACAACTTAATTAAAAGCATGAAAATTTTGCTTTCTCGAACATTGATTGCTCGAATGTCGTCTTCTACATACTTTCTGACTCTGCAATATTCTCACATTGGAGCATGGGATGCCCATGTACCCTCGCATATCTATCATCTAGATGCGCCCACGTTCGGGCGTTTCCATTTAGCATCATTTTCAATAAATAATTCCAACTCTCTGCGAACTCCTAACACTGAAGACAATTCCCCACATGTATGCCTCTAACTGGGCTCGTGGTGAGCTCTTGGATAGCGTGCTCTCTTTCCACTTCGCGGCTCCGGGTGCGAGTCCCGGACGAGCCAATAGTAGAGTGCTTGCAATGTCCCAGTATATGTTGCTGTGTGACGATGATAAAATTCACTTCTCAGGTTGAGAAAACCGGAATACGGTATGGGGATGTCTACGTACTAACCACACGTACCTCCTTAACCCATGGCCGCAAGGCAGGGACGTCGCCGGTAGATGTGAGCCCGTTCACGGGCTGTCGCGCTAAATACATACTTATATGTCTCTAACTGAATTAACCTATTTCATACCTTACTTTGCCTCAAAAAACACATTTTACCAGAGAAATTTTCAAACACAAACATTACCCTAATGAAGGCTCTTGCAAAATACCAGGACCAGAATACTTTTGCAAACCAATACACAACACAAACACGCAAAAAAAGCTCTCTCCTCTTACAAAAGCCCCTCCGGGCTCACAGCAGCAGCAGCAACAACAACAACAAACAGCGCGGTATCGTTGCACGAGTCAATCGTCGGACACAGAGAACGCGGTTCCCAAAACAAGGTCACTTCGGGCCGGATTCAGCTCGCCCGCGGAAAGAACAATCGCCAAACCAAATCGGCGGCGCTGGCGGCGGCGACGAGTCCGAATGGCGTTCGGAAACAAAAATCGCTGACAAAGGACATTGTGCGAACAACGCGTGCATTCAGCGCGAGCCAATGCTACTCCAACGGGCACGCTCTCGGCGCCTATTTATGGCGTACAAGGTGATTGTCTGTCGCGCACCGCACGCGCGTTCCCAGCTCCGCCTATTAGACAACCCTCTGGAGCACGGGGGCTTCTGTCGGAAGAAAAGTCGGGAAAACAGTGACATTTCCTTTGAGAAACGCTTCAGGAATCAACGTGATGTGTTATCGAAGAACTCAATGCTACTAATAAACGACTGGTCACTGTGACAGCTTGTTTAATAGCTAGGAATGTAATGCCTCTCTGTAACCTAGGACTTTTGTTGCAAGAAAAGTCGCGAAAACCGTGTCATGTTCACTGAGAAGTAGCTCAAAAATGTGTTCACCATGTTTATTAGTACGAACTCAACGCAGTTTATAAACAACGATTACTGGTTTTGAAGAATTGTTTAGCAGTTAGGACGGGATACCGCTTTGGAGCACAGGGGTTTTGTTGGAAGAAAAATCGGTAAAACAGTGACATGTATGTTGTGCAGCAGTCAAAAATCAATGCGGTGTTTGTTAACGATGCCTATCATCATTAACGCAATGCGGGCAATAAACAACAAATGGTTGCGTTGACAGCTTGTTTAGTAGTCTGGCATGTGGGCTGACACACACCCCTTTTGTCCGATCGCATAGTTCAAAGAAACAGTACCTTTTGTAAGTTGATTGATGTTATAAACCTTATATAACTTATGCGATATTGAATAACATATGAATGGAAGTCCTACAGTTTATTTTGTAAAATATTTTTAAGGAATTTGATCTTATACATTTTTCTATTCTGATTTTAGCTATATCTAATCCGCGAATAGCATATGCTCAATCTGAAGTATTCCTTTGCTGAAATTTTTTGTGGAACAAGGAAATTTCAAGACTAGAAATGCATCTATTAAATTAAAATTGTTAACAATTTACTTATATTTCTTAATTACGTAATGTAAAGCAACGTATTTTTAACTGCTTTGAAAGTTTTATTTTTGTAAAACCAGCAGTGCTTCTGTAGGTGATATGCGTTGTTGGGCATCTATGAGATGGTCACTGAAGTAACACAGACTAGATGCATGATCTTGGCTGTCCGTGTGACGCCGCGTAGAAGGCTGTGTGACCGACGTTTCGACCATCCTGTCGTGGTCTTCCTCAGGGCTGGTATGCTCGCACGCTAGGTCGCTCGCGTGGTAAGACCACAACAGGATGGTCGAAACGTCGCCAACACAGTCTTCGACGCAGCGTCACCCGGATAACCCAGATCACGCATATGACTCTGGGCGCGGAAGCCTACGACTTAACAAAGACCAGTGTTATGGTTTTGGATATCTTGGAAAAATATTCTCAACATACAAAACAAAAATAAACACACATCAAAACAAAGACGTAAAACTATGATAATCTTACATTTAATAATTATGAATCTTCGATACACATTACGAGAATCAGTACTGATGCATTAAGTAGTTTGATATATTACAAAATGCGAGACAGCGAGAGGTGATTCAGGGAATCAATTAATGCCATTGCAGAGTCTTTAACCAGAACGTCGTAGATTCGTGTCCCGATAGTGACAGGATTTTTCACACTAGCAAGACAGCTACGTCGACGCTAGGAGGAGAATTCGCTATTTAGAGGAAAATTCTAGCACAGGCTGCTCTGATCGGTAGTTTTCGGAGGTTCCTCCGATAAACACCAGGTGAATGCCGAAGCAGTACCCTAACAAACGGACCGCGTGCGATCTTTCCTTCCTCTTCCTTGTCCTATCCTCACCACTTACTTACACACATGTACACTTGCACTACCACACATGCTGATAGATCGATCGACAGCTTAGAATTTGTCCCGTCTGGGGCAGTAGCTTGTTGGTGGGAGGTAGCTGGTCAGGGAAAACAACGCCAGTTGACGAAAAAGTTAACGCCGGGTCTCACCATCCAGTGGTGGAAGATCACCCCCACTTTCCGAGAATAAACATTCACTACACATACGGAACTAATTATCTTAACATTTTACGTGCTCAAAATCATCAATCAATTACAATATGCTGAAGAAATTAAATATATACCCGTGGAAATGTCCACACTTTGTAAACGCTTCTTTTAATGAAGAAAGTAACTTCATTTTGTGACCCATTTCTGTTCTGCACCTTTCAAAAAGGCATCGACTTAAATAGTATCTCATACGAAACACAAGAAGTGAGGGACGCAAATATCGGAATGTAAGGTCCTGGGATGCTTTGTTCCCGGCTTATGCAGGATATAAATAGATTCCAGCGTATCTTATGCTGCGAATTACATGCTCACTAGCTGATATCCTCGAATTTCAATTTTTTCGTCTTAAATGTGTCTCTGACGCTCAAACACACATAGTCGATCCGATGTCCGAGTATCTCTGATCCTATCACAGTTAAAACCATAAATCCACACGATTTGCATTATATTAGAATGTTTCTAAGAGAATTTAATTTAATAACTTCAAAAACCTGTGTTTGACGTATGAGGAAGAAGATTAAAATGTACAGAGAAGCTATTTCTAATGATAAAACCAATACTAGTTGATAAATATTCAATATCTCAATAAAAATAAAACTAATTACATGATTTCGCAAGTGTCTTATACGATGAGTAGTTAATGTCAAAACATTCTATTATTCAGAAAACTCTGCATCATATTCAAACGGAATAGCAGACCTAATAACATGATATTCACCACTGATAAATGCAATTTAAAAAAAATAATAATAATATATTACAATTATTGCGACAATTATTGTGACAATTGTTTACATGAGATGTAATCAACTATTTGTCGCCGTCAACAGTCACTTCCAAACTTGCAAGCATTTCTCGTAACAAAAAGAGTCACTTATACTTCACTAAATGCTATCAGATTTAATAGTATCTGGGGCGGCGCACACTGCAGTCCCTCTGACCGTGAGGTCCTAGGTTCGAGTCCCGACAGTAATAGGATTTTCGAACCTAGTTTCTTGACCAGGTCGAATTCAGTCGCAGTCTAGAGTTACAATCCCGGATGTGGCGGTGGCCCGTTGGTGGGAGATACCTCGTTAGGGAAAACCACGCGAGCCGACGGTAGGTCAGCGCCAGATATCTCCATTTAGCGGGGAAAGATCGACCCCTCCCGAGCAAAAACATGCATTACACTTACGGAACTAATGATCCTGGTAGTTGACGTTCCCGGAATCACTAAATAATCATCAATCAATCAATGGGGCGGTGCAGCATCATCACGGTGACATCCCGCCCTCTATCTTGCCAGCAACCACCCGCATTCAACCTCCAAGCCCGTGCTCCACAGGGACATCTAATACACCTCTCCATCAGCGAGCGGTTTCCGGTTCAGCTCGCCCCCCCTCCCCCGCCGTGCCTTTCACGTCGCACCCTTCCCACAGGGACCCTCCCTACCCTCTTCACCCGTTCCCCGCCGCCGGTCCGCCCCGAAATGTTTACACCCGCCATATCGTCACCGCGCGCCGCTAACCGATACTAATTGAAGAGCGGCGCCCGTTGTGCGCGTAATTCGGAGCTAATCGCCGCGACGCGCCGCGCCGCGGACGGCCCCACGCTGCGCTGGGCTGCGGAATCGGGACACGGCGCATGCGCAGGCCGATACAAGCGAATATCGCAATCCCTCTACAGCCAAAGGAAGATGGTTGCTATTATTAATATTCACTCCGCTAAGACCACGAGTACAACATCAATGCGTACGAGGCGAGGTGTACAATAGCGATCAAAGTTCTCTCTGCCGTCAGAGCAAAAGTGGCCTAACTGTCATGAAGGACGAAAGTTAAGTCTCTTTTGCTCTCGAGGGAGAAAGAAGTCAAGATTTTTTTTTTCACTTTTCACAAATCTAATATTGTTACGTTACGAAAGTATGAATGTTCGACCTCGTAGCCAAGAACTATTGTGGGATATATTTCCCAAGGTTTCTCCAAAATCCTGTTATGCTCAAGTCAGTCGCTTCTAATTGAGTTTTAATATCAGAGTTTCACATTAATATTTCCCGCCTACATTGAAACGGCCGTCAACTAGCAAACTCGATCCTGTCTTCAACAAAACCCGCATCTACAATAACCGATTCTACATCCCTCAATTGTTCATGTCTACGACAAAAATTATATTATCGTATAAAAGTGTATTTAGCAAGAACTATTGGTTCTAATCAATTATGTTATTTCAAATACGTTTATCTGTTACGCCGTCTTTTGAAATAATGTTTGCATTTCTTCCTTCCTTGGAACACTGCAACATATCTTTCAATGTATCTGCAATAAGTAACTAGAAAATAAATCTTAATAAATTCTAATAAAAATTTCACTAACAAAATACTAATCTAAAATACTAAATAAAAATAATTTAAATCACTTAATAACTAACCCACTACTATATTTTACTAACACAGTCACTAATATCGTTTAGAATATTGCACAATATTTTATTTACAAAATAAAAAACTCGATTATTTCATGAAAAAGTATTTTACTTCTTTTGCGGTTTTCTTTTTACTTTCTCGTATACGTACGCATATACTACGTATATACGGAGTAATAATGTACGTAGTATAAGGGAAGTTACGTAATGCTGCGGAAAATCGATTTCGAGTTTTCAACGGAAATATATGTTTTGGGGTCCCCTGATACCCAAAATATTAGTAGTTTTTTGAAAGATGTCTCACTCAGTTGATATGCACATTTCCAGCAATTTGTAAACACTATTGTATTTGCGAGTTAAAGTACATAATTTGACATCAAATTAAGTTTTTCGAAAACTCAAACTTTTCTGTCCAAAAGCTCCAAATTTCGAATTTTCTATAGTGCTTAACACCAGTTTTTTTTAAAACGGCTCCAAATTTTTCAAAGATAATTGTCATTTACCAATTGAAGAAAACCACCCAAAGAAAATTTTCAATAGGTTTTACTGTTCTTTAATGTTTATAAAATAATATTTCCGTTCTACAATTATAAAACCGAAAAATTATGAAAATGTCAAAAAATGTACATTGAGCGGCGATAGATGGCAGCTGGAAAGACTACGTGGAAAGTCCGAGTGGCTAGCCGAGACCAAAGAAATAGAAAACTAATACGAGAAACTCTGTGCCACTCTGTAGCACCACTAGTTTAACACATGTTATGATAACACAAGGCATGATCTATCAAGGCAGAAAACTAGCCACTTTTCGAGTGCAATGAGCGTATGGACCATTTGCAACGTTGCCTCAAACTGCAGAGCATGAACCATAGACCACTTCTCGCCCTCACTCCTCCGTAAATTTTGGCTGAATGTGCGTTTTATGATGTGGAAACAACAGGAAATCACTTCATCATTCTCCTTTTCAGAAACGTTACGTTCTCCTCTACCATTCATTCTCTGTCCTCTTTAGTGTTCGCTGGGTGGGTAAAACATGATGTACACAGGGAGATACGGTTGGAGAACCAATTGCTTTTGCTCTGCTGGTAAATTTCTCGGACCGGAAAGTTCTAAGGCTCTTTCAATGTTTCTTGTTGTGTAAACAAGTTACAGTGTCTGCTTTGTGAGCGCAACGGAAAAATTAATTAAGTAATATTCGCTTAGGTACAACTTCAAAAGAAACGTGTTTTCGCGCAGTAAAAATTTCAGACTTCAAATTTGTAACATAAGCATCGACCGTTATTATGTTTTCGGGCCGCTCGATTAACACTGTACTATGGAGAGCTGAGAAAGAACAAAACAAATTATGAATATGTTTTGCTGTGAAGTATCAGTTCGTAGTCGCCCGTCATTTTGAGGGTTCACAATAAGTATACTCTACTGAGTGGTGAAGTGGTGAATTAGTCTTAAATATCTATTGAAATCGCCACAAAATACCTACTATAATAGTAGAGCAAATAGAATATTTACTTTACTTTAGAAATGCTGTATTTTTCTTAATTGGTAGTTATTAATTAAAAACGAAGTTACACTTAAAATATTTTTTAAATTACGATGAAAAGAAAAAATCAATGATAAAAATGTTGAACTATTTGACATTCATAAAATTTTATATTAAAATAACTATCACAGACAGGGCCCATCAGTAACTAATAAAAAAATATTCGTAAATAGTTAAGAACTAACATTCGTTGTACGAAATGTCGAATAGGAGGTTACTATTGCACTATTTCTATTTATTTATTAAAACAAACCGATTAAGTCATTTTATAGATTATCCTTATCGCTTAAACATTTTCATCATCCTTGAAATCGATGGTTAATTTCCTTGATATTGTTTATGGCTTGTTATTAATAGCATTTAGAACTATGCACAGGAAAGTTTGAAAAAAAAGTTGAATCTCTTTTAGAGAAAGTCTGATTTTTATTTCGATTTATTATTACATATGTTTCACTGGAAATTGTGCAAAAATGACTAATACTTTCAACAAAATGAAATTGACATTAATCAAAGAACAATTTCATTTGAAGAAAAAAATACATATTTCATTTATTGTAGATGTAGGACGTCTAAAAACCATTAGTTATAAAGGTACCCCCGGTTAAGATGGTAAAAAGTTCCTTACATTATAACTCTGACATAAAAATAATATTTTTGAAAGATTTATTAGCCCCCGAAACACCACGCCCACTCCTCTGCAGACAAAAAGGGTTATTTTAATTTTTTTTCGTCAACTAAACACTA
This sequence comes from Gryllus bimaculatus, assembly GCA_017312745.1. NCBI lineage: Eukaryota > Metazoa > Arthropoda > Insecta > Orthoptera > Gryllidae > Gryllus > Gryllus bimaculatus. Next base: position 5,928,610 of record BOPP01000037.1, read on the forward strand.
TCTGATTGAAAAAATATTAAAAAAAAGAAAATATTTCATACAATCAAAAAATATATTTTGATCTTTTATCAGATTTAAAAACATAATTTGGTACTTATAGCAAGATCAAAATATTACTGGGTGCTACAACAATGAATACAAAATTGCAATAAACTAAAATAAATGCACATAACTGTTGCATATATTCTCGAAGTAAAGGTGATTTAAAGGTAATAAACATTATTTTTTGTTGTTTATTTTCAAATATATTTTTTGAATTTGAATTTGGCACAATATTAAAAAAATTCTCATAATATTGTTTATTTCATTTTTTTTTCATTTTTTTTCAATTAGATAAAATAGTGGTTAGTTGATAAAAATAAAATTTAAAAAAAATTGGCTAAAGAGGGGTGTTTGAGAGCTAAGAAACATTTAAAAATACTACTTTTATGTTAGAATGTTAATGTAACTATTCATATCATTTAGTTTAGGGGAACTTTATACCAAACTTACCCTTTGTTCAAAAATTAGAAATCCAAAATCGTAGTAATAAATCTGTTAGATAATAGTTTAGAAATAATTTATCTAAAAATATTCAAGCTTTTGTATTTTTCTTACTGTTTTTGACTTGTTGGAACCCTTGTATCAACTTAAATCAATGGAGAGATACTAATAAGTAACATCTCTAGAACTCGGAATTTTAGGCACATAAAGTGGTGATTTAGGCACCTACAATAGGTAACAAAATTGTGATATTAGACAGTATTCTGCATGAAATGTGACATTTTTGGCACTTAAAATAGGTTACAAAATTGTTTAACCAGAAATTCTTTTAACTTTGGAAATTTACCATCAGTTAGTAATCTCTATCTAGAAACAACATGTATTTTAATACTAACGTAAGAAAAGTTTATAAACATACGTTTATAATACAAAAATGAAGATCTTCATTATTCAAAAGTTAACGTTTCACATTTTTTCCCTCTGTGGGCAGTTTTTGCTTTTATTTACCTGTCTTACAGGTATTAAAAATCTCTCAGGAACTTCTTTCAAGTCACAATTACATTGGCTTCGACCTCTTCTCTTGCTTCCATCAGCGGCGACACCTTCGCCGCCACCAATGACGTGCACGGAATCCCTCAGAGGATCGGCGGAGGGCTGCTCGCGCGCCGGACAAGATGAATAATCCTCCGGGACAAATGTCGGGGCGGCGCCGGGGCCAAGTGACCAGACGCAGCGGCGGCAGCTGGAGTGCTAGAGGTGGCGACGGCGGCGGCGGCAGCGGTAGACGTGGTGATAGTCGTGGTGGTGGTGGTGGTGGTGAAGTGTGAGGATGGTGAGGTTGTTGGAGGTGGTGGCAATGACGGGAGCGGCGATGGGCGACGGGGGCGGTGGAGGCAGCAGCGGTGGCCTAAAGAGGGGCGGTGGCGGCGTATGGGGAGTTAAGGCGGAAAGGATGGCGTGGGCGTTAGGGGACCGTCGGGTCGGAGAGTCTTAGGGACAGCAAAGACGCCGCGGGGTGACGGAAGGCCGGGTGCGTGCGAGAGCAACGGATAATGGGCGGGGCGGGCGGTGGAACTGCGGAGTTTGGGCGGCAGCAGGGCGATAGGCTGTGGATTGGTGCTGCATGGACGGTGGGGCGGTTTAGGGCGTTAGACGGCGTAAGTGGGTAGGGGCTCGTAGCGGAGCTAGTACAGAGACGCGCGGGGTGACGGAGGCCGGGTGGCGGCGTTAGCAACGAGGGATGGGGCGGCGGAGTGACGGCCGTGGGGTGTGGGAGCGGATGTTCGGGGCGCGAGAATGTTGGGGGCGGGGATGTTGGGGGCGTTGAATTGTTGGGGGAGCGGGAAGTTTGGGTGCGGCAGCGGCGAAGGGGTGTGTTGGGGGCAGCATGAACGGCAGGGACGTCGGGGGGTGAGGAGCTTCGGGGGCGGGGGTTTGGGGTAAGTGGTCTGGGCTGGCGCGGCGAAGAAGGAGCTTCGGGGGCGGGGTGTGTGGGGTGTGGCTGGGTTGCAGGCACTAGATCGCACTCCCCTTCCTGCCTCCATACCTCGCGAGCTGCTCTCAGGCTTCAAAACCCACGGCCGGCGGCAGCGGGGTGCGCCACGTACCCGCGCCATGCGAGAGAGTTTTGTCCGCGGTTGGCCACGCGCCAGCGCCGCCTCACACTGCCGGCCGGCCGCCGCGCCGCTGACGGGCTTTAACAAACTAACGCTTGCCCAGAGTAACCGTGCACTCCCCCTGCTTAACCTCGTTATGCTCGTCTCGGCGGGAACCAGATATGTTGGGTATGGTTGTCGGGCGTCTTTATATTTTGCTTCTTTTTTTTTTCGTGATTCGTTGCGTCATCACTCCCTTTTGGGCATCAAGATTTTTGTATATTCACGAGGTGTGTGTGTAGCTATCCTTGACCCCTCCTCCTGTCCCATCTTTAATTTTTGTTTTCATTTCTTTCTTACGCTTTAAAATCAGTTTGGTTTGTTGTCTTTTTATTAGGTTCGTAAATTTTGTTTCTTCCTTGTCTAACGGGAGATTTTTTTTTTTTTATCTTCTGTTTTAACAGTCCTTTTTTTTCACACAACACTTCACCGTGTCATTAGGGAGGTACTTTCCCCCTTCAGTGTCATTTGCTATTATCAATTCTCTCTCCACTGACTTCCATTTTAAACTAAACAACGTTTCTAACGTAGCAATTTAAGATAAAATAACCCCCCTTGCATAACGCTAAGGCGGCTCCTCATTCAAATTTTTTAAGTCATCTCGTCACTATCTCTCCGGTCAGATTTCGCCAAAATCCGCCACTGTCAGAACCAAAATGCTCCTCATCTCCCAACCGCGCGCGTCTGGTAATTGCCCCGTTCCCCTTGTTCCGTCCCTGATTCTCTACGAAGCAGTCAGTGGTCGGTCCGCACCGAGCCCCCCGTCCGGTCGCAAGCGAGTGTCCGACGCGGCGGCTGGCGCGGCAAGGGGAGAGGGGCCGTGGAGGCCGTAGGAAGGGTGCCGTGAGGCCGGGGCGCGTGGGCCGAAAGGAGGGAGGCCAGCCAGCGGCTAATAAAAACACTGACCCGGCGACGCAGGAAGCAAATTGCTAAATCAGGCTACACTTTGTGCTGCTGAGCGCGCACCGGTAAGGCTGGTCCAATACGCGCCCGCGTCGGCGCTCCTCGCCGCGCGCTCGCCCCGCCCTCCCCTCCCCCCTTTTCCCCTCCCCTCCCCCCACCCTCCCCACCACCAAACTGTGCCAACTTCCTTTCTCCGTTCCCCAGACGCACCGCCGCGCCCGCAAACCTCACACCTCTACAAGCCTAACGCCCGCGAGAACCACCCGGGGCCCCTTCCACATTTGTTACCCCCTTAATCCCCCTTGCCTTCCCTCCACCCACCAGCTCCCATCACGAACGCCGCCCCTTCCACTGTCGTCTCTGTTGCCACTCTGCCCTCCCAACCGCCCCACACTTAGCCGCCACCACTCCCCCGCCATTCCATTCCCGTTCCATGTTCCACCGACCCTGTTTCCAACCACGCCATTACTTGTATTTCCGCTCCCGCCGCCTTACCTCTGCCGTCATTACTCCGCCACCTCAGTCAACAGCACCGCTGCCACTCTCCCGCTTTCCACACCCGCTGTGCTTCCGTCTGTTGCTCCAGCTCCTTTCCAGCTCCCACTTCCGCATCCGCCAGGTCCAGCGCCTCGCCCTCTCCAGCTCCAACTACATTTCCCCGCCACTCATCCCCTTTTCCATCACCATCCATTCGCCTCCGCCTACATCTAGTCGTTCCAACCCGTCCCACCCCTGGTATTCGCACCCCGTTCTCCCTCTCCCGCTGTTTCACATCAGCTTAGCAAAATCCCTCCCAAAAAGCCATCCTCTAGAATCTCCTTCCCACGTCTTTTCCTACACTGCATCTACACCGCCGACACCACTGTCAAGGCTCACCACATGTATGTTTCCACCGCACTACTTTTCAACTTCCCTGGTTCGTCCCACCGATGTTATCTCCGTCTTTCGTGCCATCGCCAACTCTACACCCTTTGCACCCTCTCCGCATCCTATCAGCCTTCCTCGATTCCAACCGTCCTCTCGTCCAGCACCACCTCGTCGCCAACGCCAGCGCCCCCACCCCCGGCTGACCCCAGAAAGAGTCCCAGCACGAAGCGGGAGGTGCACTGAGGTGCACAGAAAGACCCGAGCAATTAACCTGCAAATTGGCCGAACACGTGACGTCAAGGACGTTGCTGGACCAAAGAGTAGCCGGGGTGGGCGATTGGCAGATTCTCCCATTGCACTGGCATTGCTTCACGCCAATAGTCTTTTTGAAAGTTCTTCTATAAAAATCTAGGTCGTTCATACAGGTCAATTATTTGCGTATGTTCATATAATGTTCGGTTGGGTAACACTTCGGATATCGGAAATTTTTGAATTACATATGATTTACCAAAAATAAAACATCTTAAACTCATTTATTCTTTTTCCAAATGCTGGTAAAATTACCATCTTATTTTGATTCATTTTGTTTGTTAGGAAAAAATAATTATTGAATATTTTTTTGCTTATAGTAAACGGTTATTGAACCAGAAATTGTAATGAAGATAATACGTCAGTCTTATTCAGTCATGTTAAGTGAGATATTACTCTATGCTTGAAAAACCGTGCAAACGATTTTTATGGCGAGAGGAAAGGAAATTCAACCAATTTCACTGGTGCTACATTCTTATTGGCTAAGATGAGTCCAAACAAAACAAGAAACGTTTACTAAGCGACTGCATCTGAAAACGAGGCAAAAAGTACGAAATGATTACTGCATTTCATTTAAACTTTCATTTTCGTAATATATACTGGCATTTATAAGTTTCTATATATAAGTTGGCCATTAGTTGTCCCGCTGAAATCTAATATAAAATAGTAGATGCATGAATCTGGCATTTGTCCGAAAACTGCCTCATTAAACTTACGACTTTTCTGTCATGTTAGTTATTCTCACACTTTTCTGCCGAGGTTGTTTTTCGTCAGAGAAGAAAGTAGTCTCAAGTGATCACCAACATTTTGAAAGCATTTTAAATGACAGGGGAACTGTCCAAAATAAGCTACAAATACAGCAGTATGGCAAAGCATGGATGTGATGAATATTTTCACCGCATTCGAAAAAAGGAACAATCGATTTTTCAACAGCCTTTAATACACAGAATACTTATTCCAAGAAATGCGCTTCTCAGAACTCAGTATTCGCTAGTTTTAAAGTACTGCGACGCAGAAAAATCTCTGGAAGTCGCATTCACACGGCCCAGCGCACGTAAAGTGAAGTAAATTTTCCTGCTCTCTCCACAAAGCCGCGTGGCTCGGCGTCGACAGCTGGAAGCGGCAAGGCGGGGGATACCCCTCCGCAACGCATGCATGTATGCAGATGGGGACGTCACACGCCCGGGGCCTTCCGGGAACCCAACCACGGAACTCCTAAACGACGTCGTCAGTGCGCTCGTTATACGCGACTCCGCGCCCTGCCGATAGGAGCGCTAGTCGACGGAGAAGAGGAGATGCTGTGGCAGGCAACGTTTTCTCCACGACTCTCATTGGAATGAGACTTGCCTCGCTGACAGTTTCAGAACACAGTACTTGCTCGCTGGTTGAGTCTGTCACTATCTCTTGTACGAGATATCGTCGAATTTCATTCCATAAAGTTTCTGATTTTGATGTCAATGCAATAGGCAAGTGGGATGAAAGCTTAAATGACATCGAAGGGAAATTATTTTGACAGACTTTTTCAATTAATATAATTGTAGTTTACTTACAGCCAAAGTGAGGTACAGATAATAGCCCTTCAAACACATGGATCAATTTATAGGTTCAGTTTATTTCTGCATAAGAGAAAAATTCGCATTGTAATGGTCTATATATATTTCATCAAATCACATTTAGATTGGCAAGTATAACATTTTCACAAAACCTATTAAATAAACTTTTATATTTTCCATTCTAATTCCTGACTACACCTACAGCTGATCCAGTTTACAGTTAAAAGCAAACAGTGTGATAACCACCATTCCCAACATTAGTTCTGCTAAATCCAAATAACGTCGATGGTTACATCAACGTTGCTACTGCTGCCAAAGCATCTCCACAGCGAAATCCACAACTGCTCTAACCAACAAGGCCACTACCTTCACATTTTTCATCACCATCTTCTACATCGACTCGCATCCACCAATTCCACGTGGCCTCACCAACACACATTGTCACCAGTGCAGCCCTTCTGCTCGCCTCCAACCCCGCAGACGTCACCAACACTTCTTCCTCAGGCGTCGCCTCCTGCACGACGCCTTTACAGACGAGCGTCACCCCGCAACCCCCTACACCGTCCCCGCG
>BOPP01000037.1:5934975-5960390 GCA_017312745.1 Gryllus bimaculatus
CTAACAATACTACTAATCTAAAAACTAAATAAAAATAATTTAAATCACTTAATAACTAACACCACTACTATATTTTACTAACAACAGCACTAATATCGTTTTAAGAATATTGCATCATATTTTATTTAGCAAAATAAAAAAACTCGATATTTCAATGAAAAAGTAATTTTACTTCTTTGCGGTTTTCTTTTTACTTTCTCGTATACTACGCATGATACTAACGTATATACGGAGTAATAATGTACAGTATAAAGGGAAGTTACGTAATCTGCGGAAAATCGATTTCGAGTTTTCAAACGGAAAATATATTTTGGGCGTCCCCTGATACCAAAATGATTAGTGAGTTTTTTGAAAGATGTGCTCACCTCAGTTTGATATGCACATTTCCAGCAATTTTAAAGCACTATTGTATTGCAAGTTAAAGGTCATAATTTTGGACAACATCAGAATTAAGTTTTCGAAACTCATAACTTTTCTGTCCAAAAAGCTCCAAACATTTCGAAATTTTTCTATAGTGCTTAACATCCAGTTTTTTTTAAAAAACGGCTCCAAAATTTTTTCAAAGATTAATTGTCAATTTACCAATTGAAGAAAACCACCCAAAGAAATTTTCAATAGGTTTTACTGTTCTTTAATGTTTATAAAATAAATCATTTCCGTCTACAATTATAAAAACCGAAAAATTAGGAAAATGTCAACAAAAATGTACATTGGAGGCGGCGATAGAATGCAGTGGGAAAGACTGACGTGGAAAGTCCGGAGTGGCTTTCAGCCGAGACCAAAGAAATAGAAAACTAATACGAGAAACTCTTGCCATCTCTGTAGCACACCACTAGTTTAACACATAGGGGTGTTATGATAACACAAGGCATGATCTAATCAAGGCAGAAATACTAGCCACTTTTCGAAGTGCGAATGAGCGTATGGACCATTTGCAATCGTGCCTCAAGCTGCAAGAGCATGACGCATATAGACGCACTTCGTCGCCCTCACTGCTATTCCGTAATTTTGCTGAATGTGCGTTTTATGATGTGGAAAACAACCCGGAAATCACTTCTACTCATTGCTTCGGCTTTTTCTAGAAACAAGTTTTAGGCGTTTCTCCCCCCTCTAGCCATTCATTCTCTGTCCTCTTAGTGTTCGCTGGTGTGGTAAAAACAATGATGTACACAGGCGAGATACGGTTGAGAACCAATTGGGCTTTTGGCTCTGCTGGTAAATTTCTCGGACCAGAAAGTTCTAAACGCGCTCTTTCAATGTTTTCTTGTTGTGTAAACAAGTTACAGTGTCTGCTTTGTGAGCGCAACGGAAAAATTAAGTTAAGTAATATTCGCTTAGGTACAACTTCAAAAGAAACGTGTGTTTCCCGCGCAGTAAAAATTTCAGACTTCAATTTGTAAACATAAGCATCGACCCGTATTAATGTGTTCGGGCCGCTCGGATTAACCTGTACTATGGAGAGCTGAGAAAGAACCAAAACAAATTATTGAAATATGTTTTTGCTGTGAAGTATCAGTTCGTAGTCGCCCGTCATTTTTGAAAGGGTTCACAAAGTAAAGTATACTCTAAACTGAGTGGTGAAGTGGTTGAATAGTCTTAATTATCTATTGAATCGCCACAAAATACTCTACTATAATAGGTAGAGCAAATAGAATATTTTACTTTACTTTAAGGAAATGCTCGTATTTTTCTTATTGGTAGTTTATTAATTAAAATACGAAGTACACTTTAAATATTTTTTAAAATTATGATGAAAGAAAAAATCAATGATAAAAAGTGTTGAACTATTTGACATTCATAAAATATTTTTATATAAAAGTAACTATCACAGACAGGTGCCAATCAGTAACTAATATAAGAAAGATAGTTCGTAATTAGTTAAGACTAACATTCGTTGTATGAAATCGCCGAATATGGAGGTACTATGCATACTGATTTCTATTTATTTATTAAAACAAATCCGATTAAGCTCATTTTATAGATTATGCCTTATCGTTAAACATTTCAAATCATCGCTTGAAGATCGATGTTAATTTCCTTGATATTGTTGTATGGCTTGTTATTAATAGCATTTAGGAACTATTGCAGCAGGAAAGTTTTGAAAAAAAAAGTTGAATCTCTTTTAGAGAAAGTCTGATTTTTATTTCGGATTTATTTATTGACATATGTTTCACTGGAAAATGTGTGCACAAATGACTGAATACTTTCAACGAAAATGAATTGAAACATTAATCAAAGAACAATTTCATTTGAAGAAAAAAATACATCATTCATTTATTGTATGATGTAGGACGTCTAAAAACGATTAGTTATAGAAGGTAATCTCCCCGGTTAAGAATGGTAAAAAAGTTTCCTTACTTGATAATCGCTCTGACATATAAAATATATATTTTTGAAAAGATTACTTACCCCGAAGACACGGCAAGCGCCCACTCCTCTGCAAGACTAAAAAGGGTTATTCTGTTAAAATTTTTTTTTCGTCATAAACACTAATCTGATTGAAAACTAATATTAAAAAAAAGAAAATATTTGCATAACAATCAAAAAATTATTATTGATCTCGATCTTTTTATAGATTTAAAAACATAATTTGGTACTTATAGCAAGAAATCAAAAAATTACTTGTGGCTACAACCAGAATGAATACAAAATTGCAAACTAAACTAAAAATAAATGCACATACTGTTGCATTATATTCTCGAAGTAAAGGGCTGATTTAAAAGGTAATATAAAAAACATTATTTTTTGTTGTTTTATTTTTCAAAAATTATATTTTTTGAATTTGAATTTGGCATTAATATTAAAGAAAAAAAAAAATTATTTCCTCATAATATTGTTTATTTCATTTATTTTTCATTTTTTTTTCAAATGTAGTAAAATAGTGGGTTAGTGATAAAAAATAAAAATTTAAAAAAAAAATACTGGCTAAAGAGGGGTGTTTAGAGCTAAGAAAAACATATTAAAATACTCACTTTTATGTTTAGAATTGTTAATACGTATACTATTATCATCATTTAGTTTAGGGGAACTTTATATCCAACTTACCCATTTGTTCAAAAATTAGAAAATCCAAAAATCGGTAGTAATAAATGTTAGAGGAATAGTTTAGAGAATAATTTAATCTAAAAATTAAATATTCAAGCTTTTGTATTTTTTAACTGTTTTTTGAACATTGTTAACGCTTGTTACTAACTTAAATCAATGGAGAGATACTAAATAAGTAACATCTCTAGAAGCTCGGCAATTTTAGGGCACAGGTACTATAAAACGTGCTGATTTAGGCATTCCTACAATAGGTAACAAAATTGGTGAATTAAGACAGTATTCTGACATGAAAAGTGACATAATCTTTTGGCACTTACAAATAGGTTACAAAATTGTGTTTAACTCAGAAATTCTTTTAACTTTGGGGAAATTTCCACCATCCAGTACGTAATCTCCTATCTAGAAACACCAAACCATGTATTTTAATACGAAAAACGTAAGAAAAAGTTTTATAAAAGAGTAATTAACGTTTATAATACAAAAATGAAGATCTTCATTATTCAAAAGTTAATCGTTCATCAGTTTTTTCCCCTCTGTGGCAGTTTTTGCTTTTATTAGCCAGTGTCCTTGACAGGTTTAAAAATCTCTCAGGAACTTTCTTTCAAGGTCACCAATTCATTGGGCTTCGAACCTCTTCCTCTTTTTGCTTCATCAGCGGCTGAACACCTTCGCCGCGCACCAATGACGTGCACCGGAATCCTCAGAGGGATCGGCGAGGGCTGCTGCGCGTGCGCCCGGACAAAGCTGAAATAAATTGAATCCTCCGGGACAAATGTCGGGGAACCGGCGCCGGGCCAAGTGACCAGACGCCGGAAGCGGTCTGGCCAAGCTGGGAGTGCTAGAGGTGGCGAAAGGCGGTGCGAGCGGCAGCGTGTAGTATCGTGGTGATTAGTCGTTGTGGTGGTGGTGGTGGTCGAAAGTGTGAGGATGGTGAGGATTGTTGGGGGAGGTGGTGGCACAAGAACGGGAGCGGCGATGGCGACGGGGGCCGGTGGAGGCCGAGCAGCGGTGGCCTAAAGGGAGGTGTGCGGTGGCGGGACGTATTGGGGAGTTAAGGCGGAGAGGATTGGCGTAGGGGCGTTAGGGGACCGTCGGGTCGGAGAGATCGTAAGGGACAGCAAAGACGCACGCGGGGTGACGGAAGGCCGGGGTGGCGTGCGAGAGCAACGGATAAATGGGGGGCGGGGCGGGCGGCTGGAAACTAGCGAGGTTTGGGCCGGCAGCAGGGGCGTAGGCTGATTGGTGCTGGCAATGGACGGTGTGGGCGGTTTAGGGGCGTCGGCGGTCGGAGAGGGGTCGTAAGGGACTATAAAGAGACGCGCGGGGGTGGACGGAGGCCGGGTGGCGCGGCTTGAGGCAGACAGGGATGGGGCGGCCGGGTGACGGCCGTGGGGTGGTGGGAGCGGATGTTGGGGACGCGAGAATGTTGGGGGCGTGGATGTTTGGGGGCGTTGAATTGTTGGGGGAGGCGGGAAGTTTGGGTGCGGCAGCGGCGAAGGGGTGTGTTGGGGGCAAGCAAATGAACGGCGGGACGTGGGGGGTGATGGAGCTTCCGGGGGCGGGGGGTTTGGGGGTAATGTGGTCTGGGCATGGCGGGCGAAAGAAGGAGCTTCGGGGGTCGGGGTGTGTGGGGGTGTGGCTGGGTTGGCAGGCACTGATCGACTCCCCTGTCCTCTGGCGCTCCTACGCTCCGAGCGCTCCTCAGGCTCACCCACGGCCGCGGGCAGCGGGTGCGCACGTACGCTGAGAGAGTTGTCCGCGGTTGGCCACGCGCCAGCGCCGCCGCTCACACTCCGGCCGCCGCCAGCCGCTGACGGGCTTTAACTAAACTAAACGCTGTGAGAGTACCATGCACTATCCCCCTGCTACCTACATAGCTGCGTCTCGGCGACACGATATCGTGTGCAGGCTTATTGGTTGGCTCGTGTGTCGATCGCTTCCTAATTTCTGTTCTTTTTTTTTTCGTGATTCGTTGCGTCATCACTCCCTTTTGGGCATCAAGATTTTTGTATATTCACGAGGTGTGTGTGTAGCTATCCTTGACCCCTCCTCCTGTCCCATCTTTAATTTTTGTTTTCATTTCTTTCTTACGCTTTAAAATCAGTTTGGTTTGTTGTCTTTTTATTAGGTTCGTAAATTTTGTTTCTTCCTTGTCTAACGGGAGATTTTTTTTTTTTTATCTTCTGTTTTAACAGTCCTTTTTTTTCACACAACACTTCACCGTGTCATTAGGGAGGTACTTTCCCCCTTCAGTGTCATTTGCTATTATCAATTCTCTCTCCACTGACTTCCATTTTAAACTAAACAACGTTTCTAACGTAGCAATTTAAGATAAAATAACCCCCCTTGCATAACGCTAAGGCGGCTCCTCATTCAAATTTTTTAAGTCATCTCGTCACTATCTCTCCGGTCAGATTTCGCCAAAATCCGCCACTGTCAGAACCAAAATGCTCCTCATCTCCCAACCGCGCGCGTCTGGTAATTGCCCCGTTCCCCTTGTTCCGTCCCTGATTCTCTACGAAGCAGTCAGTGGTCGGTCCGCACCGAGCCCCCCGTCCGGTCGCAAGCGAGTGTCCGACGCGGCGGCTGGCGCGGCAAGGGGAGAGGGGCCGTGGAGGCCGTAGGAAGGGTGCCGTGAGGCCGGGGCGCGTGGGCCGAAAGGAGGGAGGCCAGCCAGCGGCTAATAAAAACACTGACCCGGCGACGCAGGAAGCAAATTGCTAAATCAGGCTACACTTTGTGCTGCTGAGCGCGCACCGGTAAGGCTGGTCCAATACGCGCCCGCGTCGGCGCTCCTCGCCGCGCGCTCGCCCCGCCCTCCCCTCCCCCCTTTTCCCCTCCCCTCCCCCCACCCTCCCCACCACCAAACTGTGCCAACTTCCTTTCTCCGTTCCCCAGACGCACCGCCGCGCCCGCAAACCTCACACCTCTACAAGCCTAACGCCCGCGAGAACCACCCGGGGCCCCTTCCACATTTGTTACCCCCTTAATCCCCCTTGCCTTCCCTCCACCCACCAGCTCCCATCCGAACGCCGGCCCCTGTCCAACGTCAGGTCCTCTGTTGCATCTTCTGCCCTCCCAACCGCCCCACACTTAAGCCCGCCACCAACTCCCACCGCCATTTCAATTTCCCGTTCCAATGTTCCAACACGCGACCCTGTTTCCCACCATACCGCATTACTTTGTATTTCCGCTTTCTGACCCGCCGCCTTACCCCTTCTGCCGGTCATTACTTTCCGTCCGCCATCCTCAGTCAACAGCAACCGCTGCCACTCTCCAACCCCGGCTTTCCCACACGCCCGCCGCTGTGCTTTCCGTCCTGTTGCTCTCCAGCGTCCTTTTCCAGCTCGCACACTTCCGCACCGCAGGCTAGCGCCCGCCCATCTCGCAGCTCCAACTAACATTTCCCCCGCCACTCAGTTCCCTTTTCGCCATCACCATCATTCCGGCATCCGCCTACATTCTAGTCGTTCCAACCCGTCCACCCCTGGTATTCTCGCAACCCCCGTTCTCACTCTTTCCCGCTGTTATCACAGTTCAGCTTTAGCAAAATCCCTCCCAAAAAGCCATCCTCCAAGAATAATCTCCTTCCCACGTCTTTTTCCTATCAATCTTGCATCTTACACCGCCCGAACACGCACGTGGGTCCAGGCTCACCATCATTAATGGTTTCCACACCACAACCGCAAAACCTACTTTTTCAAACTTCCCATGGTTCGTCCAAACGATGTTATCTCTCCGTCTTTCTGCCATCGCCAACTCTACCACCCTTTGCACCCGTCTCCGCACCTAAAATCAGCCCTTCCCTCGATTCCAAACCCCCCCAAAAAACCCCCGTTCCTCCCTTCGTCCAGCACACCGTTCGTTCGCCAACGCCAAGCGCCCATCCACCCACCCGGCTGACGCCCACCAAGAAAGAGTCCCCCAGCCGAAGCGGGAGGTTTGCACGTGAGGTGCACAAGAAAAGACCCGCGATGCAATAAACACCAGCCCTGCAATTGGCCGAACACGTGAACCGTCACCAGGACGTTTGCTTGGACCAAAGAGTAGCCCGGGGTTGGGCGATTGGCAAGATTCCTCCCATTGCACTGGCAGTTGCCTTACAACGCCAATAGTCCTTTTTTTGAAAGTTCTTTCTATAAAATCCTAGGTCGTTCATACAAGGTCCAAATTATTTGCGTATGTTCATATAATTGTTCGGTTGGGTACACTTCGGAAATATTCGGAAAAACAATTTTTTGAAATTACAATAAGATTTGACAAAAATAAACATTGCTTAATACTCATTTATTCTTTTTCCAAAATGCTGGTAAAAATTAACCATCTTTATATTTTGATTCATTTTGTTTGTTAGGAAAAAAAAATAATTATGAATATTTTTTGCTTATAGTAAAGCGGTTATTGAACCAGAAATTGTAAGTGAAGATAAATAATACCGTCGCTTAATTTCAGGTCCATGTTAATGAAGATATTTTACTCTATATGCTTGAAAAACCCGTGCAAACGATTTTTAAATGGCGAGAAGGAAAGGAAAATTCAACCAATCACACTGGTGCTACATTCTTATTGGCTAAGATGATGAGTCAATTACAAAAACAAGCAACGTTTTCTAAGCGATGCATCCTTGAAAACACGGAGGCAAAAAGTACGAAATGATTGACTACGCATTTTCATTTAAACTTTCATATTTTCGTAACTATTATACGGCATTTTAAAGTTCTAAACTCTATATATAAGTTGGGGGCCCATTAGTTGTCCCGCTGAATCTTAATATTAAAATGTAGATTGCAGTGAATCTGGCCATTTTGTCCGATAAACTGCCTCAAGTTAAACTTACGACTTTTTTCCTGCATGTGTAGTTATTCTGCACACTTTTTGCGAGGTTGTTTTTTCGTTCAGAAGAAGAAAAGTAGTCTCAAGTGATTCACCACATTTTGAAAGCATTTTAACTAAATGACAGGGGGAACTGTCCAATAATAAGCTAACAAATACAGCAGTTAATGGCAAAGCATGGATGTGATGAATATTTTCACCGCATTTCCCGAAAAAAAGGAAGAAAAAAGGAACAATTCGATTTTTTCAACAGCCTTAATACACAGAATACTTTATTCCAAGAAATGCGTTCTCCAGAACTCAAGTATTCGCTAGTTTAAAGTACTGGACGCAGAAATCATCTGGAAGTCGCATTCACAGACTGGCCCAGCGCACAGTAAAGTGGAAGTAGAATTTTTCTCCTCCCCTGTCTCTCCACAAGCCGCGTGGCTCGGCGTCGACAGCTGGAAGGCGGCAAGGCGGGGGTATAACCCCTCCGCAACGCAGCATGTATGCAGATGGGGGGGGAACGGGTCAACGCCCGGGGGCCTTTCCGGTGACCCAACCAAGGGTAACTCCTAAACACGTCGTCAGTGCGCTCGTTATACGACGCGACTGACTCCGCGCCCGCGCCAGATGAGGAGCGCTAGTCGACGGAGAAGAGGAGATCTGTGGCAGCAATCGTTTTTCCTCCACGACTCTCATGTGGAATGAGACCTTCCACTCGCTGATACAGTGTTCAGAACACATATTACTTGCTCTGTCACTATCACTTGCACGAGATATTCGTCGAATTCATTTCCATACGAGTTTCTGATTGATGCCAAATCGACATTAGCAAAGGTGGGATGAAAAGCTTAAAGGGTAATCAAACGCATCATTTTGACAAAGAAACCTTTTTCATAACATAATTTTTTAGTTTTACTTACAGCCAAATTGAGGTACAAGAATATTAGTACTTCAAACACTGTGGCATGAATTTATAGGTTCAGTTTAAATATTTTTTTACATAAAAATTTCACATTGCATTTATGGTCTTTTATATTATTTCACCAAAACACATTTAGATTGGCAAGTGGTAACAATTCCACAACACGCTATAAGATGAATAAACTTTTTATGTTTTCCATTCTGGATTCTTGACTATCGCCTCCAGCTGATCTAGTTTATCAGTTTAAAATAAGCCAACAGTGTGAATATCCACTCAATTTCCCATCATTAGTTCTCTAAAATCCATATTAAACGACGACTGGTTTACATCAACGTTGCTAACTGCTGGCCAAAGCAACTCCACAGCGAATACCACAACTCTGCTCTAACGACCAAGCAAGGCCAACTACCCTCACATTTTTCATCACCAATCTGCTACATCGAACTCGCATCACCAATTCCACGTTGGCCTCACCAACACACATGGTCACCAAGTGCAGCCACTTCTGCTCTGCCTCCAACCCGCGGCAAAACGTCACCAAAACACTTCTTTTCTTATCTGCGAGCGTCGCCTCCTCACGACGGCTTTACAGACGCAGCGCCCCCGCACCCCGCCCTACAAAACCGGCCCATTTAGCGCCGCCCCCGCCCGTCCCAGCCCCAGGCGCCGCCCTCGCGTCGTTCCACGCACCAACCCCCGCGCGCCACAACCCGAACGCCGCCCATTCAGAAGCAGAAATCAAAAAAATCAATTATCCGGCGACGCGCGCCACAGGACATCTAATTCCACGCGGGTGAACGCTCCGCCGGCGGGGGGGGGGGGCAGAGAGGCGGAAATGTGGGCCGGGGCGCGGCGGCGCGAGGAAGCGGAGGCGGTGGGGAGGACAAATGGATCTAAGGAGGCGGGGATGAGACGCGAGAGAGCGTGCGCAATGCCAACGGGGAAGGGCAACGAGAGGGGAAACGTAAAGGGGGCCCATACACAGTGGAAGTGCCGCAACAGGACCCAACTCGCTCGTACCGGGGCGTACAGTTAATTACAAACTGTATTCCATGAAGGCACCAAAAAGGAGGACCCGGTAATCGCTACGTACCCGGTATCGCTCGATCGATTTCGACAGATTGATTTCGACCGACAGAGTTCGACATCTCATTTTTGACACCCCTAATTCGAAAGAACGGTTTGGGGCGACCGATTTCGACAGTCCACATACGAAAGAAATAATGGTTTCCTAGGAAAGTCGCATTTTGCCTTATTTATTTCGCTGCGTCTCTTGTTATCAGCTCAGCGACTGTCCAAATGGTCCCACCAGTCCTCCAGCACGTCTTGCTCGATTTCGATTGGATTTTTTTAACGGGGAAAGGGCGCGTCGCGCAATGCAGCGGACAGAACTAGGAACAAAGTTAAACATACTATTCTTCTGGATTCAGGCAAACACAAGCTCGTACCTCAAATAAGTGAAGTAATTGATGGGTGCTATAACCACTGCCAAAACCATGACATTCCGTTCATGACAATTTTAATAGCCTGGTTGTAGCTACGAAAACTCTTGCCTTCCCGAACGGGCATAACAGTCAACTTCCTGAGCCAAATTTATAAAATGATGCTCGTAAATAACAGTAGAAAAATCGCAAGAGAAGAGTGTGTTAAAATTATATTTAATGCATAATTGTTTGCGAAAAATGCGTGGTAACACAATTTGTTAATCACGTGACGAAGGTACTTTACATTCCGGCGTCGCGCGGCAGCTCTCACTGATGACTGTGCGCTTTTATTCTACTCGACGAGAGTACGACGATTTGACATGTCAGAAGGCTTCAGCATTCTCACTTGGCAACATTCTAAACTGAAGCACGGTAATCTCCAGTCCATTGGCTTCAAACTATCAGCCGTAAAGATGATTTGAAAATAACGAGTTGTGATTGCAGCATTCCGTGCTCTTTCGCGTCCACGCAAAGTGTTTCTAGGACTCCAAACGAACATTTTACTTATTAAGATTGTTCGTTTACTTTTATTTTCGATCACTCTAAGCAAAATAGGAGATCATCAAAGTTCTTTTTTGTTGAATTTTCCTATTAATTGTAGTCTTATGTTTGTTTCTCTTTGATAAAGATCTCAAACACGTCTAACAAGAACTCGGGCATCTTCTTGAGTCACTGGGAACGGCATGATGAAAACCTATTAAAGCTTTTCTAAAATTTAATACAGTTGACTGATTGATTAAATTAGTCTACTTAATAACAATTTTCTAGTTATCTCAGAGACAGTTAATAGAATTATGCGGTCGAAATGAAGAAAATATAATAAAATAATATTAAAAGCGAGATTTTTGAATGGTTAGACAGTAATTAATAAACATTTCCCCCATTTTTACCATTCTTTCACATCCATTTTTTTACAAGATGAATTAAATTATTACACTCATACCGGATTTTTAACTTAAAAGTACAGACTAGTTAAGCTACACGTACAAGCATAGGAAACCATTCATGAACTTCCATGCCTCAATGCGGACTTTCTTTTACGACGAATTTCCATTAATAAATAATTCCTTTCATCTCTTATTTACGTTTCTCGTAGCCAACAGCCCAGTTTTATTTGCTCAGAGATAAACACTCAAATGTTAAAGTTCACATTCAAACTGTCCCTAGGCCCTTTTACGCTGATTTAAATAAATCTTATTATAAGCCACACCGTCAGGACAGAAATTCTCGACAAAATAACCATTTATAACTTAATAAAAATACATTTGCCACATATAACTGTTAGAGATCGTGATGAATGAAGATTATTTCAGTTCTAGATTACAGAAAAAAAAACATATCATGAACACATTCATTTTACTGTGGTTCACTCCAACATTGTTTCTCCTTATATTTTTAGAGGACTCAGTGATTTCAATATTATGTTAATATCAGATTTTAATATCTTAATTTACATTCTACATTGCGCTTTGGACTACTCTTTCCTCTCTTCTTTGCAATTCACCTGAGACGCGTTTAACACGAAACGCGTGGCTTGATACACTTAGAACAGATTCGAAGTAAGTTTATTTCGTGTTTTCGAGACCCTCAACTACTTTGTTGTTTTTCCTTTAGTTCTGTAAGTGTAGTTCACTTTACAGGTTGAAGGTGGCGCCGATCCTCTCCCATTCGGACGTGAGATTTGGCACCGAAATACTTCATATATCAGAATGGTTTACTCCGTCCTGCAGCTATCTTCCCTAACGGGTTACTGCCCCAACCAGGATAAGGTCCAAGATTCCGGCTAGTCTTCCTTAATATGTGGTAGCGCAGGGCATGTACTATGAGTGTGAGTGTGAGTGTGTGTGTGTGTGTGTGTGTGTGTGTGTAAAGGGGAGAAGGGACAAGGATGAGAAAAGAAAGATTCCGATACTGCTCCGATATTTGCTAATCGAAAATATGATAAGAACGAAAAAAGAGAAAGCAGTTAAGCGCTGATGTTGACCACAGCAGACAGGTGCGAATGTTCCAGTGGTTCGACCAAAATAGTGGCAGTGTTGAAGGTATAAGAAAGAGAATGTTTGTACTGGTCAGGGGTTTGATTGATTGATTGAAGAAAGGGAAGTTCTGAAAAAAGGGGGATAATCACAGTGGTTGGGGGGGGGGGAAAGCTCGATAACATCGAAATTCAAATTTCCAATGACACTTTTTATAAAATTTAAAATATTCACAAAACGAAATTATTGACATCATTCTCTAAAGGGAATAATCTGTCGTGTCACTCGAGCAAACGGGAAATTACTCCAAAACTCATTAAAATAGGGATGATTTTGAGCGGCCCGTCCAATGAGGATTTGTCAAGCTCTTACATGGTACCCCACCTCGTAGCTTGTGTATGTGACTGAACTGCGCTTGTCGAACAATCTATGCCTATCTAGATAACTCATCTTTAATTGTATGCCCCTGGGGCACAATTATACATGTGTGCTTCATTGTATAATTATTGTGATAATATCAAAAAATAACTATTTCCAAAAGATAAATCTTCCTTTTAATATAAACAATATTTGTCAACATAGTAATATTAATATTAATTATCAAAAACAAATTGATGTAACAAAGAGTCACTCTTTTCGTCACTCATGTATGTAGTTTCCATTCTTTTAACCAACGAGAGAAACACGCTGCAAACGGGAAAAGAGGTTGCTCTTAAAATTCCCTCACTAAGCGCGAGAAATAAGCTCTGTACAAATGGAAGTTTTAAACGAAAAAACTACGTGGAAATTGCATATTTATTACATTTTTGCAATATCTTTGACTTTGTTTTGGTAGAGAAAACAGTGCATATGAACCAAATGTGAACACAACTTTCAAGGCAAGTTTGGACATGATGCAATAGACAATTTTATTGTTACTACACTAATACTATCATTTCAAATACATAATAATATGCTTCAATTCACTTTATTTTTCCACAAAAAAGAGTTAATTTTATGACAAAATAAATGCGATTATTTCTAGTATCATAATGCTATGAAGAAATATACGAAAGGGAGAAATATATCATTACATCAACTGGTTTATTAAAAGTCAGTAACATTGTTTTGCCTACTCATACGTACATTAAAATTGATGGACTCAGTAGAACAAGGGGATATCCCACATTAACTTAGTTCTGAGATATTCTGTGTTTTACTGAAGCCTTCATAATATACCCCAGCAAAGTTTTAAACATAGTACACTTGCTTATCTGCCTATACTGGGTTTAGATAACATAATACATTAAAATAATAATATTTGCTGTTATATTTAATGTTACCTACTCCATTTCACAAAAATTGTAGGATAGCTTCATGCTCTTCTAAGCCCTTCAGTTTTAGCATCGACATTGTCAAAATATCGATAGCTCATTATCAGAGCCGATATTGTCAATATCGAAAACAAATGGATCGATACTTCAGTATCAAAAGTATCTAAATTCTGGGGTGGCTGGTGGAAACGGATGCGGGAGGAAGACTTCAGTGCGAGAAGAGGGTGGATGGGTGATGTGGTGAGGAGACAGGAGTGGGGGTGAGGCTGGCGGTTGGTGCGAGAAGAGGGTGGATGGGTGATGCGGTGCGGAGGCAGGATTGGGGGTGAGGCTGACCGTTGGTGCGAGAAGAGGGTGCATTGGGTGATGTGGTGCGGGAGAGCAGGAGTGGGGGTGAGGGCTGGCGTTGGTTGCGAGAAGAGGGAGGATTGGGGATGTGGTCGGAGGCAGGAGAAGGGGGTGCGGCTGGCTGTTGTGCGGAAGAGGGTGATGGGAGACGTGGTGCGGAGGCAGGATGGTGGTGGGACTGCGTTGTGCGAGAAGAGGGTGGATGGGCGATGTTGGTGGGGAGGCAGGAGAGGGAGTGGGGCTGGTCGTTTGGTGTGAGAAGAAGGGTGGATGGCGATGTGGTGCGGAGGCAGGAGATGGGGTGAGGCTGGTCGTTGGTGTAGAACAGGGTGGATTGCGAAGGTGGGAGAGGCAAATAGGGGATGGGGAGGCGAGGCGGCGCCACCGTACGCGCGCCGCGTCCTAGCAATGGCCTCAATAGCCCCTCATTATTTTTGGGGGTGTCAAAGCAAAGGGCCGCCACGCCGGGCATCTTCGCCGGGGACCGAGGCCTCCGCGCAGGGGCGCCACCCACCCACCTCCTCCCCCACCTCCCCCCTTGCCTCTGACGTCATCCGCGCGCAGGCGAAGCGAACTGGGTAACTGGTGTTACATATCCAATTTCTGGGTCGGCATTTCGTGAAAGATGTGTCATTTTATTGAATTGAATAGAACTGAATTGAATTGAATTGAATTGAATTAATGCCTTATTTTACATGGCGAGACTCGGGCCATCAGGCCCGCTCTTTCGTCTGACCACGCATATTTCGCTACGCTCCTTTCACCAACTAGCAGAGGAAGGAGGTATTTCTAGGGCGAGATACAGGCGATTTTGAATTTAGCTCAGAGGCGTCATTTAGGCTTGAGGATCTTTTACATGTAAATCTTCTAACATGGGACGGCCAGCTTTACTTTCCCTCCGAAGGAAGGCGTACGAAGGATTATTTCCCCCTTGAAAATCCACGGCTTTGATAGAGTTTGAACCCGCGAACTTGGGTATACCTAACCGTTACACCATCGCCGCCGAATGTTTTATTCAACTTAAATGCAGACTTGAATGTAAAGGCAATCTTTATCCGGTAGCTAACGTCGCGAGGTAGATTTGCATTCCCAGCCACTGCCTGCCTTTGGCGAAGACGACCGGGTAACCGGTGTTACGTACGCAAGTTTTGGAATGGTATTACTTAAATGTTGGATATCCCTTATTAATGGGCAACTCGAGTGGAAAATAAACCTTAGTTACACTCTTTGAGAACTGCCATTAGTTTTAAACTGTTGCAAACTTGATGTTTTTTCATCTGAGATACATTGCTTTCCACAAAAGTAGTTATTCTCATACTTACTTGTCCTAATATTTAAAGGAAAAGTAATAAATAAAAAGGAATAAAGCACTGAGTACTTCAAGGTTCTTTAATAAAAACTCTTCAAAATCAGGCCAAATGAAAGGCAAATTTTCAATATCTCTATTAAGAATAATTGCACGCACTACAGCATATGTATATCACTGCAAATAATTTAATAATATTAACAATTATTACAATAATAATAATAATAAAAATAATAATATCTTTAATTTTAAATGCATTACATGCAAAAGTGTATCATTGAACACATTGATTTCCAGACTATTACCTATCCAGAATATTACCTAGGCAAACGAGAATTATATCCAGGAGGCTAGTGTTAAAAATGCAAGATTTGGAATTTTTATAATTTTCATATCATACAAGAACGTACTACTGTAAATGAATGAGCATTGTCTAAATTATTACACAAACTAAAAAATAGAGCATTGCAAATATCACATCAATGTGCTTTACATGCCCAACAAATGTTCAAAGCATTGATCTGGCTCTGATTGGTACGACATTGTCAACCGAAAGTTATAGGCAGATTCTATTTGTTTTCGATACATTTCTTTTATCTAATTGCTATATAATAATTCTTATAATATAGCTCACTAGTTATGAAACACGCGCTTCTCAGGATATTATACTTTTACTAATACTAATTTGAAGTTGATAACATGATCAAGAGAATGACTTGCGAGCTATAATATGCGGTACATTTTAATCCCGTGCGTCCGAAGTCAAGGGTTGTTGAGAATGAACAGTAAGCCTGTAAGCCTCTTAGAGCCTCGTCAGTACCCTTGACGTTAATATACGCATGCTGCTCCCCAGTGGTTTCAGCAACATATGGGCTCTCAAAGCACGAGTTCGTCAGAGAAGCTGCACAAACTTACTAGCTCCTTGTGGATGCTGAACCATTATACCAAAGGGTGGAAAGAGTTTTTTTATGCATTAGGCTGGGTAAGGCATGCACTTTTTTCAAAACAAAAAAAATAATTTTCTTTTCTTTATCTAATTTATTTTTAATTCTTTTCATTCATTTCTTTTATAATTATATTCTTTCTTTTCATTTTTCTATTAATTTCATCCTCACTTTTTTCTGTATTTTTCTTTTGCTTTTATCCTTCTTTTATATTTCTTCTTCAAATCTATCAATTTATTTTATAAAAGTATGTCAAAAAATGCTAGAAGAAAGTGTTTATCGCGGGTATTTTCGCGCAAAAGGGAGATAATGAAGGCAGCGCAACCAAGTACGTACGGAAGAGAGATAATGAAGCGTCTGTGATCGAGACCTAGAGCCGTTTGAACCTCTGAAGCTATTGTTCCCAAATTTTGCAATTTTGCAGTAAACTATCGATTATCCGTAGAGTAATGTTGCGCGGCAAATGCAGACAATCGAGTACCATATACAACCCACAAAGTGACGATTAAAATCAGGAAACATCATGAATATGCTTGAATCTATTTTTATTATACACTTACGTAATGATAATTAATGTACAAAAGTTTGTGTAGAAGCTTACATATTTACTTATTCGTTAAAAAAACGACGCGTTTTTTCTTCGATTCTTAATTTTAAAACATCGATTCTTAATTTTGGTTTAGAAGTTTTGTATACTACTTACAAAATATAGAGAAAGTATCGTAATTCTCTGGCATTCAACGAAGATATTTTAGCAGATAAACTCGTATTCTGAGTCTCTGACCAGAGAAAACGTGGATAATTCTTGCTCCTATATCTATTAAATAACTTCTTTAATGCCTTGCGTAATGAAAACCACGTTTTCTATTTCCTTGGAACAGAAAAACGGGCTTATGGGAAAACGTTTGTCGGTATTTCTGCAGCTGTGAAAAAAGCCTAGCTACCGGCTAAAGCGTGCTCAGAATTTTCATCATAATTGATACACCCCGTTTGATCTGGCTGAGAGCTACACGATATGCTATAATTTATAACATAGTACATACCACTTTCGTTTATTGGCGGAGCTTGGAATTTTAGACTGTAGATCAACGACAGCAGTACAAGTACAAACATACGCCAATATTTTCACAATCTTTATAGCTTTGTTATCTTGCTACCATTTGCTTTACTTGCACTTGATTAATTTGGAAGGACTTAGTAATAGGGTGTTCTACTCGTACATGACCTGCCAACAACTGAGTGATCATTACTTCGTTACTACTCTCATCGCTTTCTAAGCGTTCCATATATTTTTACATGGTGGCATGATGAGAGACGATCATTTTCTGAAACGTGGAATGCCGTCCTTCAATGGCATTTATAGTATGTTGCAGGCTCTTTTCCACAAGGTGAAATACATTCCAAACTTCTGGAGGAAAACGTGGAGGACTGTTATATCGGCGAACTTGATATCTAGTAGATCACCTGTGGATCTATTATACATCTTCGGTGTATATCTACAAGTACTATACCTCGTATTTCGTATATACTGAATTGGCTTGTGTAATTGGACTTTCTAATTTTATATCTCTTGTGTTATTGAACCTTGAGTCTTGTAAACCTTCTGTTGCGTTAAACATACTGAGGAATAGACCTTACATTGGATCGACTGCATGTAATTCTTTCCGTGGAGTTATTGACTTGAAACCCCTACAAGTACTATACTACCGCACATGACGGAATACCAGTCGGGGGCTTGTTTCGGTACGAACGGCACTCGCTCTTGCAAATATTCAGAGGGAGTGTGTTCAAGCCAGCGTGTGCAACGGCCCTGGATCTCACGGTGAAGCGAGGGCGGAATACCTATTCTAGCGGAATATAACATGCACCACACTCGCTCGAGTACTGGCTCAGACGATGACGCGCTCGGAATCAATGTTTACTCTTTTCATTCTCTGTCTTCTCCCTCATCTTATTTTTTCTCTCTCTTTCTCTCTCTCTCTTCCTCTCTCTCTTTTCTTCTCTCTTTCTTTTCTTCTCTCTCTCTTTCTCCTCTCTCTCTTTCTCTCTCTCTCTTTTCTCCTCTCTCTCTTGTCTCTCCTCTCTTTCTCTCTCTCTCTTTCCTCTCTCTCTTTCTCATTCTCTCTTCTCTCTCTCTTTCTCTCTCTCCTTTCTTCTCCTTTCTCTCTCATCTTTCTCTCTCTCTTCTCTCTCTCTTTCTCCTCCTATCTTTTCTCTCTATCTCTTTCCTTCTCCTTCTCTTTCTCTCTCTTTCTCTCTCTTTCTCTCTCTTTCTCTCTCTTTCTCTCTCTTTCTCTCTCTCTTTTCTCTCTCTTCTCTCTCTTTTCTCTCTCTTCTCTCTCTCTTTCTCTCTCTTTTCTCTCTGTTTTCTCTCTCTTTTCTCTTTATATATCTTTCTCTCTCTCTTTTCTCTCTCTCTCTATTTTCACTCCCTCTTTTCTCTCTATTTTCACTCCCTCTTTTTTTCTATTTTCACTCCCTCTTTCTTTCTATTTTCACTTCCTCTTTCTTTCTATTTTCACTCCCTCTTTTCTCTCTATTTTCACTCCCTCTTTTCTCTCTATTTTCATTCCCTCTTTTCTCTCCATTTTCGCTCTCTTTTCTCTCTCTATTTTCGCTCTCTTTCTTCTCTCTAATTTCACTCCCTTTTTTTCTCTTTCCCTTTGCCCTCTCCCTCTCTCTCTCTCTCTCTCTCTCTCTCCCTCTCTATATTACACACACACACATATTACAGGTGGTTGAACTTCTCTGAACCTTGAGCGCCGAGAAAGTACACGACCTCGACCGGGTAGTTCCGAGAAATACGCTGTTCAAATCGCAGCTGCGCAGACTTCTCATTTCAGTAAACTTCGTGTTCCTGGAAAAAAGGGTTGATGCTGTAGCACTGTTGGTCTATAAATAATTTTAATGAATGGATAAGGTGTGCCATTAAAGGAAATGTTGAGATAAGCCTGGAAGGCCGTATTTTCCCCGTTCTTTTTTCGTGCGAAGAACCAGTGAATAAAGGTGGAGCAATTAAGTGAGAGGCGATGACGTCAAGATCGAGACCTAGAATATTGCCGGAGATAATAAACTATATATTGTAAGTAGATAATGATGAATATATTATATACTTACATATTATATTTATTTCAAACAGGTTTTAAATAAGTTGTAAAATATTAATTTGTAAACGCGTAACAAAAGCTCCAATATAAGAAACGAACAAACGAACAAACTTACGTAGCATCCCACTGCCTTCAACCCCTCTAAAATAAAATTACGATCAAGAAGCGCAGGAGTTCCAGAGCGGGCGACTTACTTTGACGCCCAATTATTTAAAAAATACTCATACTTTCGAAAAATGTCGCATGTCCTTATTTGAAATTCTATTTTTATTGAACATTAAGAAAAAATGAATCTTCATTATTGTAGTTTAGGAAGGCGTCGAAAAAAAATTGAATTTTTTCGATTGTCAAAAAATCAGGGTTTTCAACGAACATGAGACCTGCCTCATTTTCTTAAACGTCCTTCAGGCTATCCACCAACAAAACATCATAAAAAACGATAAAGACATTTTTGAGAAACAATTGTTTAAACAAAAATTGCCTATATTTCCCGTACAATTAAGTGAAAAATACTCAATTTTTTGACAAATGTATCTGACTTTAATATTTTAGGTGTGGGAAGACTCCAAAAATATGAATTTTTTCAGTTTTCTAAATATGAGAGTTATTAACAGTCATGAGACCTGCACTATTCTCTTAAACGTCGTACAGACTACATCACAACAAAATTTAATCAATATCAATTAAGCCATTTTTTGACAATTTTGAACATGCCCGAGGCGTTTCTTATAATGTACCCTCCAAAATTAAAATATCGATTTTAAATTCATGAAGCCGGAAAATCAGACAGATCATCCAGGAATAATAATTTTGAAGATAATCGACTGGACAGCCGCTAGTGTTGTTCACATAGATGCAGACAGACAGACACAAACGTTGAGACAGTCAAAAATGACAGTCAATCGACTTTTAGGCATCAAGGACACACAAAATATGTATTATGGGTACACCACGTGTTAGAGTTTTTTCCTAAATTTATCAACTGTATTCATCCACTTTTTCATTACCAGGGCCCAGTAAATGAGAGTATTTCTGCCGAAAATTTGCAGGTTTTTTTCCCAGCATTACATAACTCTCTCTTCTTAAAAATATTCTTCTTATCTGCGAGAAAGTAAAAATATATGCACTGTACGTATATATCATTTGCAATGAAACTAATTGTGCTTCAGTCAACGAGAGTTTGAAAATATTGGAGAACAAATTCACAAAAAAATTTGTAAGATGTGTAGGTTTCTAGAAGAGGAAACATCATTGATGACAGCGGAAAGTGAAAGAAGCTTAAGTGACAAATTTGAATTTTGAATGTCTTTCCGCATAAATAATTCTATGGATGTATGTAAACAAAACCTGCCAATATGTTGTGCACTTCCAGCTTTTAGGATAGTTAATGCTCTTTTAAAACACAGTAATGTTATGCATCGCAAAATATTGTTCATTGCCGATAAATTATTTATTGTCTGAAAATCGGCAATTTAAACTTTCCTAAATATAGTAGGAATATTCATGTGTTAATTCTCATTATCGAGAAATAAATAAAACCAAATTTGTCTTTATGCATATGTAAACGTTATTATAAATACATATTAGGGTGAATACCATTATATTGGCTTTTTCCAAAATTGCCAGTTGAACTGATTTGAAGTGTTGTAGATCATATTACAATGTGTCAATTAAAATTTGCTTCACATTTAGAAAGAGAATAATAAAAATATTCAAAAGCATGAAAATATTGAGTACATGATATAATCTGTCACCATTTACACTCAAAATGACGTGGAATCGTTAATCGTCAGTTTAATAAATGTGGTTAGTAGTCATATTTATTTCCACCGGTCTCTATTACATTTTTCTAAATATTTATTTTCTTCATTAAAACTATTTTTCGGGAGAATAAAAGAAACATTTGACAGGATTTGAAACAAACATAGATCTTCACCTACTTTCTTAGGATCAGGTGGCACAGAAGTATTGCCATTCATTGAGCCGGGCACTTGTTCCAATTATTCATAAGCAGTTTCATAAATTTTCTTTCTGTAAAATTTGTAAATGCCCTCTTTCCAGGTATACTATGTGATCAAAAGTATTCGTACGCGTCCAAAATTGTGTCATGGCGTGGTCGTGTTTTTAATGGAGGGTACTTGCACCTCTTGTTGCAAGTCCACATCACAGGCCTACGTTGATGTTTTAAACACCTTCTTGCATTCCACTGTTGAAGAGCAATTCAGGGATGTCGATTGCGCCTTGAGGGAGATAGGATCCCTTGAGATAACCCTGACCGCTCAGGCTTTCAGAATAGTTTTTTTAATTGTTATTATTTTTTACATCGTGTTTTCAGTTAAATCGAAATTATAAATTAATAAACACATCCACTCTCAAATTATATGTTTTCAAACATCGATGCGTTGCTGTCGATGTCGAAGCCCTAGTGGGAGAGAGAACACGAAAGAAACCATAAAATTCAATTTAGCAATTATATCGTACATTCACGACTATTTCGCATATTGAACGCATTTTCGCATTTTGCGATCAATTTCGCACTTTTTCGCGAACTGAAAACCTTCAGTAATATACTGCACCAACCGACAAACATACAATTACTTTTTTTTCAGCATTTGGTAACATTTAGTATTTTTTTAGCAATTGCTAAACTCTGCTCTCTAACAATAATGCTCCCTCACATCGTTCTCTGCCCACACCTGAGTTTCTCGAAACATTATATCCCTCTCGTGTGTGCGTCTCTCTCCAGATTTTGATTCTGGGGTATTAGGCGAGAAGCCCCAATCTTCGTCCGGTTTAGGCAGATCAGCCTAAATTGTAGAAAGTGTTGGACTCGTTTCAACCAGTGGTCTTCCTAGACACACTAAGTGGTTGCATGGACGCTAAAAACGCTATATTGTTGGGCAAGGGAATACTTTGAAGGTAATAATGTATTAAAAGGTAAATTGTGAAATATTTTATGGTCAATAAATCTAGTCTTGAAACGTTTTGATACCATCTCGTATACATTCTATATTAACACATAATTCCATTACATATTAATTCCATAATTCTTCTCGAGATACGCCATTTAAATTGTAAGTACAAATAATCGATACACTGCCAACTTTTATATAACTGTATTGGCCAATTTATGTACTGAAGTGTGTGAGCCACTTGTTCATTCATTGCAAATGATATAAAGGTGATGAAGATGCAGATAGTTAGCTGATAGATTTTCTTCTTGATCATTTGGTGTTCACATAGCCGTCAGTAAATCATGAATCACAATGAGTCATAATAATCAAATACTAAATAGCCTTTACGACAATCAACTTAATATATTACTTTGACTACATAATTGATTTCTGTTTTCATTATTATATATCAGTTTTAACGTTCCTGAAAAAAAATTCTAAATAAAAATAGAAATAGCGTGTCGTTCGTTAGCACGTGATTAACATAAAACTGAATAGCATCTATGCGATGGTAAAAAGAAAAATTTATTAATATCCCAGCTGGGAACCTTTCTTATCAACTACTAATGCCACACCAAAGAAAAATGGAAGTCAGTTTGTAAGTCATTAGCGTCATTAGCAAGTAAAGTAAATTTATCATGACCTCTACACGCCTCACGCGCTCCCACTCTTCCCGCCTTAACCACATTCGCCTCTTTCCCTATCATCGTTTCTCACTTTCCAACCACATCCTCGCACTCATCACATTCCCTCACTCCTCATTACATTTGTTCACGCCAGAGACGGTTGTACCTGCGTTCATCCTCTCTCGTGTCACGACCTAGCTGTGAGACTTTCCCTCTCGCCCAAGCAGGGAGAACAGTCTTGGGGGGAAGTTGCCCAGCCAAGACCGGTAGAGGGCACTGGAGAAAAAGATTATTTTTTTCTCATAGGAAGGCATCGAGAGCCGCCGATCATGAGATTCCCATACCCTTATCGCGTACAGTGTTCTAGTAAGCAGTTCGAGCCAGTCGAGGACGGGAAGAGACTCGTGATTAAAACTGCTTAGTGTAGAGCAAGTGTTTTCTCCTAATTAATTCACATAAATTAAATACAATAATTTGTTCTCTAGCTCAATAATCAAACGTTTCCGTATACATTCATAATATTAAAGCATTACATATTGTCGGTACACTAGAAAAGGAGAAAAAATAAAAAATACAACACGGTTGAGATGGCTTACGGCAACTGTATTAAAGTCAATTATTTTTTTTATCATTATTGAACTATGATTTGAATGTTTTGTGCTCGGGTGTTTACGTAAGCGATATTTTGTTTGTAAATGAAAACATTTCACAAATACAATTTTGGAAAAGTTGAATTGTGCAATAATAGTTTTTTATGCCACTGAAGAGAACGTTGTTTTTGTTCGTTACTCCTTACATTCCGCATTCACTGCACATTCCCTATACCTCACCATTCCCTCATCCCATATTCCCCCCTCCCCCATCAAATCTTTCATTCCTAATCTTACCCCCACAGACATACACACACAAAAACCACCACCACCACCACCTGGACCACTTCCTTTACAGCCACAATATCCGTTGTGACAACCCACGCCGCCGCCTGCTCTTCAACTGTAAACGGAGTCGTATTGACAGCGTGGTATATGACGTCACCGCAGTCGCCGCCGTCTCGCTGACCTCATTCGCAACCGCCAATTAGCGGAGGATTATGGGGGGGGGCGGTGGGTCCCGATCCGCGCCACGCCACGCACCCGTCTCATCGCTTTCATAGCCACCGTCCCCACACCCGTTCTCGCCCACCCCGTAAATCGCAACCCGCTGAGCAGGCTTCTCCCCTCGGAGCAGTGCCCTACTCGTACTTTCGACGCCTTTGCATGGAGAAGCGAATGGCTCGCACTGAAGCGGCAATTTGCGCCTTTCATAGCAGCTAGAATCATTACGCTAGACCTGCTTTCATGCCCAAAATTCTGTTTTTCGTTACATCGGTGATTCTCTTAGATTACTTCATGGGCCACTGCCTTGATATACACAAGCTGCCATTGAAGCTGTAACTATATATAACAAATGACACAAAGACAATGTTCGAAGAATTTGTGCAGTAATACGTAGTCTGTTTAAAAGTTTAGCGCGTCTATTTTGAAATCACAAGAAGACATTAATCTCCGAATAATGTCACCCTTTTGAACATGTTAAATAATTTATTTAATACAATTTAAAAAGTATTATATTTCCCTAAAGAATTCTACAATTAGGTATAAATATATGAATAGACCTTTCGTACTGGTATATTTGTACGCGTTTGTTTATTAATATACAAAAGTTTGTATTTAAGTAGCAGTGTGTGTGTTTATTTAGTAGTGACGGGGGATTACTAAGTTGTGGATACTACGAGAGGCTAGGAGAGGGACAGCATAGCAAATACTTTTCACACTTGACCAAGAAAGCATACGAATTTACTCTTAATAAACAATACAATAATATTTTAAATTTATTATAAATCGCGTCATTTAAATATTTCTTTAGTATATGAAAGGTAACTTCCAATTATCTAAAAACAAACGTATTACCAGAAAACGTAGACGCAACGCACTGGCTGCCCTCACCTTTAACGTTTTCAAGACCCGTGATCGCCTTCCCCTATTTCTGATAGCGAAAGCTTAAGCTATCCTAACAACCTCGTATAAATGCCATCATATTATTCCCTAGCAGCTCAACACAATGGTGATGTGCTTTGAGAATATCGTTAGGACGGAGTTCGTGATGAAATGAAGAGGGAAAACACTCAAAAACCAAATTGTTTTAGAACAACACGTATTTGGTGGTAGTTTCAAACAAGTTCCTACTCACCAAGACTGGCAATAGGCACTCATAGCAATTTCTTCCTTCATTTTTAGGTCCATGAGAATCACAATTTTAATATTATAATACACACAGTTTATGGAAATAGAAAATTGTGTTTAATGGCAACTTCAACCTACAGGTGAAATAAGAACATGCATATCCTTCCATCTCCCAAAAATTTAATTTCAACATATTAATACAATTTGAATTAATCGAAATTATTAATGCAAAATAGACCGATTTAAATCAACAATCATTATTGCCACAAGGGCAAAACTTTGGGTATTAAATATATAATTTCTTCTTTTAACAAATTTCACTTCAATTATATATATATATATATATA